>JAWZYT010004774.1:125000-215000 GCA_034508575.1 Petrolisthes manimaculis
AAGTAGATGTATATGAAAATAGAAATGATGAATATGAATAAGTAGAGAGGAAGGAGGAGGAGGAAAAATAAATAAATAATGAATATATATGTGGAGAAAAAAAACAAAACAATCAAACAACATATGAGGATGAAGATTACACGACATGAGAGAGAGAGAGAGAGAGAGAGAGAGAGAGAGAGAGAGAGAGAGAGAGAGAGAGAGAGAGAGATGACCTAATGATGGCTTGTATAAAAGAGTGGTGCAGTCTGTTCTCACCATCCAGTCAGTCAGCTGGGTCCCTCAGTCAACAAGCCAACATGGTAAGATGACACACACTCACACACACACTCACACACACACTCACACATATTGTCATTTACTCGTTCATTCACTCATTCATCTAGTCATTCACTCGTTTATTCACTCACTCATCCTGTAATTCACTTGTTCATTCACTCACTCAACCTGTCATTCACTTGTTGATTCATTCACTAACTCACTCATCCTGTAATTTACTTGTTGATTCACTAACTCAATCATATTGTCATCCACTCGTTCATTCACTCACTAACTCACTCATCCTGTAATTCACTCGTTTATTCACTCACTCACTCTCACTCAACCTGTCATCCACTCGTTCATTCACTCACTCACTCTCACTCAACCTGTAATTCATTCGTTCATTCACTCACTAACTCACTCATCCTGTAATTCACTCGTTCATTCACACACTCACTCTCATTCAACCTGTAATTCACTCGTTCATTCATTTACTTATACTGTAGTCGTTCATTCTCTCATTTATGCAATTCCTCTCACTCACTCATGCAATCCCTCACTCACTCATGCAATCCCTCTCACTAACTCCTCACCGGCTGACAGAACTCTCATATATCACACCACAAAATTATCACACCACAAAATTATTATCATTAGGCTTTACAACATGCAAAATTCACGAGATATAATTCAACACTAGTCCAAAAAAAAATATATATATATCTAAAATGGTAGGAATTAATAGTTCTACTGCTATTAAAAATTTTGAGTGTCCTGGTAATTCTTGTTGATAATTTAGTATTTCATTAGTATTAGTATTTTATTAGAATGAATTTGGTTGTTATAAGTAATATTTTGGTTGTTTTATGTAATATTTTACTAGTATAAGCCATGATATTTGATTGTTAGAAGCATTAGAACATGTATTTAACTATAGATAACTAAATAAATGAATAATAATAATAATAATAATAATAATAATAATAATAATAATAATAATAATAATAATAATAATAATAATAATAATAATAATAATAATAATATTAATAATTATAATAATAATAATAATAATAAAAAAAATAAATAATAATAATTATAATAAAAAAAATAAAATAAATAACAATAATGAAAACTAACCAGCTAAGATTAAAAAAAGTGAACTGAAACTTAATTAAGGATTACTATTTACGAACGAGTTGAAATCTCCACATTATACTTTACTCTCTAAATTTCTAAAACTTAGTTAGAGAATTGGAGGCTTCTGATTCCTCCTGATGATGCCACGAAACAAAATCCATCCATATAGGTGGTGTTTCGTGGTAATGTTTGAAGGACTCATTTATCTCCAATTTTCTGACTACATCACAGGGTCTCATGACAAACAATCATCAATATACTTACATTATTATTTGTTATTTTTATTATTATCATCTTATTATTATTTTGTTATTATTATCATCATTATTCTTATTATTTTTATTATTATTATCATCATCATTATTCTTATTCTTATTTGAATTTCACTATTCTTATTTTAATTTTTATTTCAATTTCTATTTCATTATTCTTATTTGTATTCTTATTTTCGTTACTATATCATTATCTTTATTACTATTATTATCATAATTATTCTTATATATTTATTTCTATATTATTATTATTATTTCTATTCTTCTTCTAATTACTATATAATTATTCTTATTGCTATTATTACTATCATTATTCTTATTAATTATCATCATTATTTTTATATATAATTATTTCTATATTATTATTATTATTTCTATTCTTATTCTACTAACTATATCATTATTCTTATTCTACTTACTATATCATTATTATCATTCTTCTTATTACTGTTGGTGTTTACAGAGACCGTTGCTTCTGTTCCTGTTTGTTACCGTGTTTGTGGCCACCTGTTTAGCGGGTGGTGGAGGTAGTGGTGGAGGTGGTGGAGGTCGCTATGGTGGTGGCGGTGGTGGTAGTGGTAGGGGTGGTGGGGGAGGAGGAGGCAGAAGAAGAGGAGGAGGCAGTGGAGGAGGTGGAGGAGGAGGTTATGGTGGAGGAAACAGTGGTGGAGGTGGAGGAGGCAGTGGTGGAGGAGGAGGAGGTTATGGTGGAGGAAACAGTGGTGGTGGAGGAGGAGGCAGTGGAGGTGGTGGAGGAGGGTATGGTGGAGGCAACAGTGGTGGTGGAGGAGGAGGGCATAGTGGAGGTGGTGGAGGAGGAAGCAGTGGTGTAGGAGGAGGTGGGTATGGTGGAGGAAACAGTGGAGGAGGAGGAGGAGGTAGAGGTGGAGGTGGTGGAGGAGGAGGGTATGGTGGAGGTGGTAGAGGTGGAGGTGGTGGAGGTAGAGGTGGAGGTGGTGGAGGTACAGCCACCGTTAGTTTTACTCTTGGTGGAGTAAGTCTTCTTGGTGGTAGTGGTGGAAGAAGTTATGGCGGCTCCTCTAGTGGAGGTGGACGTGGCGGCGGCGGCGGCGGCTATGGCGGCTCCTCTAGTGGTGGAGGACGTGGTGGTGGTGGTGGAGGACGTGGCGGCGGCGGCGGCGGCGGCTATGGCGGCTCCTCTGGTGGTGGTGGAAGCGGTGGCGGCGGTGGTGGTAGTGGCGGCGGATATGGCGGTTCCTCTGGCGGCGGAAGCGGCGGTGGAGGCAGTGGCGGCTATGGCGGCGGTTCCTCTGGCGGCGGAAGCGGCGGTGGAGGCAGTGGCGGCTATGGCGGCGGTTCCTCTGGCGGCGGAAGCGGCGGTGGAGGCAGTGGCGGCTATGGCGGCGGTTCCTCTGGCGGCGGAAGCGGTGGTGGCGGCAGTGGCGGCTATGGTGGCGGTACTTCTTCTGGCGGTGGCTCTTCTGGCGGCGGCGGTGGTAGTGGCGGCTATGGCGGCTCTTCTGGCGGCGGCGGAAGAGGTGGTGGCGGTGGTGGTAGCGGCGGCGGCTATGGCGGCTCCTCTGGTGGCGGTGGTGGCGGACGTGGTGG
Organism: Petrolisthes manimaculis; assembly: GCA_034508575.1. NCBI lineage: Eukaryota > Metazoa > Arthropoda > Malacostraca > Decapoda > Porcellanidae > Petrolisthes > Petrolisthes manimaculis. The sequence continues at coordinate 128,240 of JAWZYT010004774.1, forward strand.
CGGCGGTGGCGGCGGACGTGGTGGCGGCGGTGGCGGCAGCTATGGTGGCTCCTCTGGCGGTAGCGGTGGTAGTGGCGGCTATGGAGGAGGACGTGGTGGCGGCGGTGGCGGCGGACGTGGTGGCGGCGGTGGCGGCGGCGGACGTGGTGGCGGCGGTGGCGGCTATGGCGGTTCTTCTGGCCGTGGAGGTGGAGGAGGTGGGCGTGGTGGCGGCGGCGGGGGTGGCAGCAGCTACAGTGGCGGCGGTGGCGGAGGCGGTGGCGGTGGGCGAGGTGGTGGCGGCTATGGAAAATAATCTCCATGAAGCAATTAACTCGCTACATACATACATACATACATACATACATACATACATATATATATATACACACGCTACATACATACACACGCTACATACTGTATATACACAAGTTACATACATACACACGTTACATACATACCTAAACAAGTTACATACATACACACATTACATACATAAATACATACACCAGGCTTTCATCTCGACGCTACATGCTTCTTGTAATATTTATCTATACTTGTGAATAAAACCTTATAATTTTTGTAAATGTTCGCCAACGCTTATGTATCATAATAACAATAATAAAACTCTAGTAATAAGTCTAACAGATGGCATTTTATTTTTCATATTAAGGGGATGCAGGAATAGGGGGACGGATTTGGGAGGGGGGTTTAGGGGGGTGCAAGGGTAGGGGGACAGTTGTTTTTTGGGGGGGTGAGGGTGTGGGAGTAGGGGGACAGACCTGGGGGGGGGTTTAAGGGGGTGCATAAGTAGGGGACAGAAATATTATACAGAAATAAATATACAAGCAAAAATAACACTAAACAAGAAATATTATAAACAAATAGATATACAAGCAAAAGTAAGATTAAACAAGAAATATTATACACAAATAAATATACAATCAAAAGTAAGATTAAACAAGAAATATTATACACAAATAAATATACAATCAAAAGTAAGATTAAACAAGAAATATTATACAGAAATAAATACACAATCAAAAAAACAAAAAAACAAGACAAACTGACAGAAAAAAACAAAAAACAAACAATAACAGCTGAGAGAAGTGATGGCATGCAGATTGTAAAATGAACTGTCACACACAACACACACAACACACACACAACACACACACACACAACACACATCCATCAACAGACCCTGCATGTATAATACTCGGACCTGGTCATGCTAGACTCTCGTTCATAACACACACACACACACACACACTCCGTCGTAGTTCTTACTCCACCCGGTGACACTTTCATGCAGTTACGACACCTACTTGTTGTACACCACACACGCTGCTACTTACTATTATCATTATTATTTGTCTTTTCATTATTATTATTATTATTATTATTATTGCTATTATTATTATTATTACTAAGTAATAATAATAATACTAATAATAGTAATAATAATAAAATAATAATAATAATAATAATAATAATAGCAATATTAATCATAGTAATAATAATAATAATAATAATAATAATAATAATAATAATAATAATAATAATAATAATAATAATAATAATAATAATAATAATAATAATAATAATAATAATAGTAATAGTAATAGTAATAGTAATATAGTAATAGTAATAGTAATATTAATATAGTAATAGTAATAATAATAGCAATAATATATCACTGAGTAGTGATAAGAATTGAGACGATAACACTATTCTACTCCAGAATATATGAGGCAACAGGTCAGTTAAGCCGAAGCTTTTATATAGACCTGATGCTACTATAATATACAGTATTATTTTGCCGTAGATAATCAGCTAAAAGGACTAAGATTATAAACACATTTCTTTTTTTCTTAACCCTGATGCCATTATAACTATAATATTAAAACGAAAACATCAATACAAATAAAACAGTACATGGACGGTATGAAATAATGGTTACATATCCTTTACAAAATGACACACAACAGTCTTATTTAAGAAGAGATTGGTTATGTTGTTTAATTAACTAAAAAACAGGTATGATATATGAATGCAATACTGGTACAAGTAATATGATAATATATGAATGATATAAATTTAATGATAATAATGTTAATATATTTAATAATGTTAAAAATCAATACAAATAATTTGTTTAATTAATTAAAAAACAGGTAAAATATATGAATGCAATAAAATTAATATGATAATATATGAATGCAATGAATTTAATGATAATAATGTTAATACAATAAATAATGTTAAAAATCAATACAAATAATTTAACTAAAAACAGGTAAAATATATTAATGCAATAATGTTAATATGAATTACATAGGTTTTGCTTTACCTTGAATTTAAAAGTATTCAAGGAAACAATATTTTTAATTTGTTGTGTCAACTGGTTCCAACATCTAACTCCACGGAAGGTGACACTTTGTTGAGCATGTGATGTTCTACATAATGGTAATCTTAGTGTAAGTGGCCGCCTGCTGTTAACATTAGAAGAAATTTGTTCGAAATCATTGTTACTTGTGTGAGAATATAAAGATTTGTGAACAAAAAGGCTAGTTTGAAGAGATATTATGTCAGGTAGTTTCAGGAGTTTAAGGTCTTTAAAAAGGGAGTTAATGTAGGCATAGCGATGACTGAAATTTTCTTTTGTGTAACAATAATACTATCAAGGTAGGTTTTATAAGCCCCTCCCCATAAAGCTGTACAATACAAAAGGTATGGCTAAGCAAGTGTTAAGTAAATCTGCCTCAGACAATCACTGGCTATGTTATCACATACTTTCCACAATACACCTGAAATTTTACTTAGCTTGGTATTTATTTCCAATATATGTGATTTCCATTTTAATTTGTTATCAATTTTGATTCCTAAGACCTTAAATTCCTCAACTTTATGAAGTCTGACACTATCAATATAAATATTTATATCTGCTATATAGATGCAGCAAAGGATTCGTATATTCTATAGGATGGTTTGGTAAATATCATATAAATCTACTCAGTAAATCGTAGGAACTGCATAGATAAAGATAGGGATACCAGTAAAACAAATTTGGAGCCACTGTTATTAAGGTGGTAATTCTTTTTTGGTACATTGGAGTGTCTTGATTCCTCCAAAGTATGCTAGGAAACAGGACCAAAAGAGCAAAAATAATTTAATGTTCTGTTGCTTGGAATAGTTTGGAGGATTCAGTTGCTCCAGATTTACCAACGTAAAATTTCCCCCTTAATTAAGCATTGCATGTAAATTACTAAAGATTATCTAGTTGTCTAAAGATTGGGTGTAACTTGGTTTGGTCTACATTACAATAAATATATAAAAAATAAAAAAAGATGAGGAAACCAGTGTTAAATTACTTAACTATGCTTGACAAACATATAGGTAGCAATGAAAATAATCTTGGTATTTATTTTTCCTATCATTTTCCTATTTAAATATATACAGTACAATAATAATTAGTATCATACAATTTTTTTACGAGTTAGTAGACAGGAAATATATACAATAATAATTAGTGTCATACAATTATTTACGAGTAAGTGAGTAGACAGAGAAATATATACAATAATAATTACTATCATACAAATTTTTACGAGTGAATAGACAGAGACAATTTAATATACACAATAATTAGTGTCATACAATTATTTACGAGTGAATAGACAGAGAAAATAATTTAATATATACAATAATAAATGTCATATACATTTTTACGAGTGAGTGAGTAGACAGTGGCGAGACAAAGCAAATATATATACATAGTTAAATATAGTTAAAATACACTTGAGACCATAGGACTCCTTGTCACGTAAACCTCTCGTCATCTCACAGCATGACAGACAGGTGACCTCAGCAGCGACAAGACACACACACACACACACACACATTTATACAAACTCGCACTAAACACGACATTGGTCTCTTACACAACGCTCTGATGTCAACTTACTTCTCACTCCCAGACACAGACAGACAGACAAGGGGACTGACACCCCCCCCACTAACTAGACACGGTTGAGAAAAGAGTGTGTGTGTGTGTGTGTGTGTGTGTGTGTGTGAGAGAGAGAGAGAGAGAGAGAGAGAGAGAGAGAGAGAGAGAGAGAGAGAGAGTGTGTGTGTCTGTGTGAAAGAGGTAAACATGAAAGAGGTGAAAAGAGAGTGGAAGAAATTAGTAAATAAATGAGGACAGAGAGAGACAAGAGAAAGATGCTACGTTTATGAAAGAGAGTGAGTAAAAAATGAGAGTGGAAGGAGTGAGTGAAATAAAGGAGGAGGAATGGGAAGTGGTGATAAGTGTGAGGGAGATTGAATATATGAATGAAAATAAAATAAATATACAAATAAAACGAGATAGAATATGCAATAAGGGATAAATGAGGGTGGAAGGAGTGAGTGAAAGAAAGGGGGAGATAGCAAAGTGGTGAGAAAAGTGAGGGAGAGAGTAAGTATGTGAGTATAAGAGAAAGATAATAATATAAAGAGTTATTTAAAAAAGTGAAGGCTATTCTTTCCTTACTCTCGTTTTTCTATCCGACAGCAATAACAAATTAGAATAATCTGTTCTGCTCAGGAAATATGAATTACTTAAATAATAGGGGAAATTTAATACTCTCTATAAATATTCTCTCTATAAATATTCTCTCTATAAATATTCTCTCTATAAATATTCTCTCTATAAATATTCTCTCTATACATATTCTGTCTATAAATATTCTCTCTATAAATATTCTGTCTATAAATATTCTGTCTATAAATATTCTCTTTATAAATATTCTTTCTATAAATATTCTCTCTATAAATATTCTCTCTATAAATATTCTCTTTATAAATATTCTTTCTATAAATATTCTCTCTATAAATATTCTCTCTATAAATATTCTCTCTATAAATATTCTCTCTATAAATATTCTCTTTATAAATATTTTTTCTATAAATATTTTTTCTATAAATATTCTTTCTATAAATATTCTCTCTATAAATATTCTCTCTATAAATATTCTCTTTATAAATATTCTCTTTATAAATATTCTCTCTATAAATATTCTCTCTATAAACAAATTCTCTATAAAATATTTTCAGTCATAGTAACACAATTTGCTTGAACCTCAAAGCTGTTTAATTAAGGGAAGAATAATATACTGCCCAGACCCGACTCGTGCATCGTGATACAGTACAGTGCAAATAGTTTTGACGTTAGTAATATATTGACAAACAAACATTAAGATTCAGAAAAAGTTTAATAGGAAGTTAGACATTGAGCTTAATGTCGTATTTGCCAAATTTCACTAGAATATAATAAAGAAATGTAACCGCTGGACTATTCCTAAATGTTTATCCAACTAAAATTCATCCTAAGAAGGATAATTTCAGCTTGGTTAACTTCTCACTTCGATTAAGAAATGATCGTGTAAGTATAGCCTAGTACAGATAGATTCCAACTGTACACTCTTGAGCAATGGTCCCCAACCCCTTTTAATTAATGAAGTGGTTAGGATTTGTGGAAGAGGTGGAGGCTACAACTTCCTACAAACAATACAACAAAACACAGTTCATACCTATAAGGAACCCTTTTCATTGCACAACTTTAGAGGAATAATGAGTGGCCTTCAAATGTCTAACCACGTCACGGGTCCTTACAACATAAAACGTAAAGAAAATGAAAGGAATCGAGTGCCACCATTAATCACACTATGACTCCAATGATTGAGGTTGCACTTGGCGACTGACCTGACTTGCTATCCAACAAAGTGTGTCGGAACTCTTACGACAAGGACACCAATATTGCCATGCACATTTCATGACATGACTAGAACTCTCAGAGGCTTGAAATTAAAAGGGGGAGGCGGGGTGACTAGGCGACAACTGAAAAGGGTCACGTGAATGAATGAAGGATTGAATGTTGTAGCTTTGTTGAAAATGTCACCTACCGAATTATGTTCAATGATCTGCCGAAACATTGAAAGGAAACAGTTCTGGAGTTGGGTATGTCTGCCAGCTGAATAATATTATATTCCTGAAGTGTGTCTGAACATGGAAAATTGGAATGACTAACTTAATTAAGGGGTGATTCTCTTGTTGGTGAATTGGAATTAAAGCTTCTGATTCCTCCACAAGGTGCCAGAAAACAGACGCCATCAACCACCAACCATCAACCACCAACCAACCACGAACCACGAACCATGAACCACCAACCAACTGAGTCATCGAAACACTGTAAGTAAGCACACGTAAGGCCCCCGTGACTCAAGGGTGGTAATCAATGCAGCTACTTACGATATGCAGTCACGGATGGGATTGCAACCTGCATACACACACACGCAAACACACCCACACTCGCACATGTAACAAACATACACACACACAAGCACGCACACACATACACATACTCAGACGCGCACACATAACGCATACTCATACACACACATAAGTACGCACACACACACACACACTCATAACACACACAAGCACATGCAACAAACATACACACCCTCATACACACACGCAAACACACACACACACTTTACCGTATTATGTTGAAGAACAATCGTGTATCATGGAGAAGCAGATACAAAAAACCTGTAATGTATATATCACATCCATCTATACATACAGGAACATATATATACATAGACAAGTGCAAAGACATACTCAGCACTTAAAAAAAAAAAAAAAAAAAAAAAAAAAAAAAATGAATAAAAATATAATAAAAAAAAATTGAGCCATATAGGTATTGTCACCAGAAAGTCTCTCCCCCAATCTCTACTCGACACTATACCTTCTACACGTGACTAGACAGTGCATTGACACCCGAAACACTAGTGACAGAAGCACCTCCATGTCATCTGAATCCAGGTCAGTTCACACAGAGGTCTCCAGTCTGGGCACATCATAGAAAACCAGTGATGTAACTCTTGCAAGGAAATGTAAAGCACAAAATGTATAGCAGAAAAAGTATAGCAGAAAATATATAGCAGAAAAGGTATAGCAGAAAATGTATAGCAGAAAATGTATAGCAGAAAATGTATGGCAGAAAATGTATAGCAGAGGATATATTGTCCCATTTCCTTATCACACAGTGAAATCCAAGAAATTATTCCCTATTATATAACACACAAAGAGACAAACTTTACCAACAATTAATAATGCATAGAAGGGACTGCGGTAGTTCTTTATTTATTATTTTAATAGAAAGGAGGAAGGGTTAAGAGAAAATGCAAAGTGAAATACAGGAATTAAGGTGAGAGAAGGAAAGGTACATCAACAACTTCATGAGGAGAAAATCTTGGATGTTTATGGGAGTTACTGAACACGGCAACAATTAGACATGAGGCGAACAAAACCTGTGGCCTTAAACAAACTGAGAGATGATAATTAAGGGGACGAGGAGAGAGAGAGTGGAGGTGAATGACGGAGCATGCAAATGGAAGGAGAAAGCAAAAGGTACACGAGATTTTAGATGTAAATAATGGAAGAAAGGAAGGATTTAAAGTACAATTCGAAATAATGAGAGAGAGAGCAGCAACAGGCCTAGGCAATGGTTATGAGAAGAAGGAAGGAAGAAAGAGAGGAGGATGGGAACTCAAATAGAAATGCTAAAGTGATATGAAACTAAGGAAGGGAGGTTAGAAAACAGAGAGGTTGAAGGGTAGGGTTTTTTGAAAATGATACAGAGTGAGTGTGTGAGTGAGTGATATGTAGAGGGAGTGAGAGAGGGAGTGAGTGAAGGAGGGAGGAGGAGAGGGGGAGAGGGAGAGAGGGAGGGAGGGAGGGAATGGGTGAGATGTAGAGGGAGTGAGTGAGTGAGGGAGGGAGGGGTGGCAGGAGGTGGTAAGAGCAGGTAGGAATGACTATATAAACCACGTACACCTCATGCTTGACATCCAGTTACTTGAATCCTCTACTCCAACATGGTGAGCTCACTCTATGGTGTTGTCAAACTGAGGCCCAATACACTCATATTGAAAAGTCTATTATGACTCCTCCAAACTATGCCACGAAACAGATCCCCTATTTAGTACCAATGAGGGCGTCAGTTTTCTGGCATAATTAGGTGGAATCAGTAGCCTTCCAAGATATTTTTATGGAGACTATCTTGCTAAACAAAGTCTCCATAAAGAACTTACATTCGAGTGTGATGCAGTTTGTTAAATATATATAAGCTTTATCAGTAATAGATATAATGCGATTCTGAAGTATGATATCTCTAATGTTCAATCTTGACTTTAATCTCATATCATTCAATAGTATTCAATCATAAATTAAGTAATGTATAAGATAGGATCAGGGTATAGTATAGGCCACTGATTCCTTCACACAACACCACCAAACAGAACAAAGACCCTCACAACAGGTGTTATACAAAGAAATACAAAGGAAGTATACTCGTGAGACATCATTTTTAACCATAGAGCCAATTATACCCACAATCCCTTCAACCCAATCATACCCACAATCCCTTCAACCCAATCATACCCACAATTCCTTCAACCCAATCATACCCACAATCCCTTCAACCTAATCATACCCATAATTCCTTCAACCCAATCATACCCACAATCCCTTCAACCCAATCATACCCACAATCCCTTCAACCCAATCATACCCACAGTCCCTTCAACCCAATCATACCCACAATCCCTTCAACCCAATCATACCCACAATCCCTTCAACCCAATCATACCCACAATCCCTTCAACCCAATCATACCCACAATTCCTTCAACCCAATCATACACACAATCCCTTCAACCCAATCATACCCACAGTCCCTTCAACCCAATCATACCCACAGTCCCTTCAACCCAATCATACCCACAATCCCTTCAACCCAATCATACCCACAATCCCTTCAACCCAATCATACCCACAATCCCTTCAACCCAATCATACCCACAATTCCTTCAACCCAATCATACACACACTCCCTTCAACCCAATCATACCCATAATCCCTTCAACCCAATCATACCCACAATCCCTTCAACCCAATCATACCCACAATCCCTTCAACCCAATCATACCCACAATCCCTTCAACCCAATCATACCCACAATCCCTTAAACCCAATCATAACAAGGTACTAACAAGGTACAGTCATGGTCAAAAGTCCCTGCAACCTGGTGAATATGTTTGTGTAGGTATATCAAAGGGGTTGTTGTTGTAACTTATTAACTAACTATGGCCAGTAACTGTATATATGTATGTGTGTTTTTTTCTTGTTTACAGAGACCCTTGTTGTTGTTCTTCGTTGTGTCGCTCTTGGTGGCCACTTGCCTCGCTGGTGGAGGCTACGGTGGAGGTGGTGGTGGTGGTGGTGGAAGAGGAGGTGGAGGAGGCGGACATAGGGGTGGTGGAGGAGGAGGCTACGGTGGAGGTGGTGGTGGAGGAAGAGGAGGTGGAGGAGGCGGACATAGTGGTGGTGGAGGAGGAGGAGGCTACGGTGGAGGTGGTGGAGGAAGAGGTGGTGGTAGAGGAGGAAGAGGAGGTGGTGGGTATGGTGGTGGAGGTGGAGGCGGAAGAGGAGGAGGAGGAGGAGGGGGCTACGGTGGTAGTGGTGGTGGTGGTGGAGGCCATAGTGGTGGCGGTGGAGGATACGGAGGTGGAGGAAGAGGTGGAGGTGGTGGTGGTGGAGGATACGGCGGTGGAGGAAGAGGTGGTGGTGGTGGAGGCCATAGTGGTGGTGGTGGAGGATACGGAGGTGGTGGAGGAAGAGGTGGCGGCGGTGGCGGCGGCTACGGAGGTGGAGGAGGAAGAAGTGGTGGAGGTGGAGGCCATAGTGGTGGCGGCGGCGGCGGCTACGGAGGTGGAGGAGGAAGAGGTGGAAGCGGTGGAGGAAGAGGTGGTGGTGGCGGCTACGGAGGTGGAGGAGGAGGAAGAAGTGGTGGTGGTGGTGGAGGAGGTTATGGTGGTGGAGGCTACGGAAAATAATCATCCCATTGAACAAGACCATTCGACAAACACTAACAGGAATTACAAAGAGAACTCCATCACATATATTGTCATTCGTAAGGAGATAATAATATACTTGATTCCTCCAAAGTATATCAGTAAACAAACCCATGCAGATGAAGAAAACAACATTGGTATCCTGTTGTTGCCTGGAATAGTTTGGAGGAATCATTTGCTCTTTAATTACCACCCAATACAATGTGTGTATAATTATAATCCCTTAGCTATTTATAACTGAATGGTCGAATTGAAGGTGTAACACTATCCATCCATTGTGAATTATTTGACAAACATCATTCCTATGTATGTACGAACTCGAGAGAATAAAGATTTTTTTCCTAATTTATACGAAGAACTTTCCTTGTTACTCACACATGAAGAACTTTCCTTGTTACTCACACATCGAAAACTTTCCTTGCTACTCACACATCGAAAACTTTCCTTGTTACTCACACATCGAGAACTTTCCTTGTTACTCACACACGAAGGTTTGCAAAAAGATGCTTACAATTGTCACATACAACTAAAGTGATGAAAAGTTGTGAGGTGACCTTTAGGATTAAGCCCATATGACCACCACGAGTTATTTTACACTCATGGCTTCTTTTTCTTCTTCAGGGTTGCATAGAAATACTCACCAATTTAACCCAGTACATGCACTCGCTCGGCTATATGTTAGGTTAGGTTACGTTAGGTTAGGTTTGGTTAGGTTAGGTCCAAGGAACAGGACACCATTATATTTTATAAATCTGGGCCTGTTTCCTGGCACACTTTGGAGGGATCAAGGTACTCCAGTGTAACAAAAGTAAATTACCCGTTTAAAGGAAAAAGTAACTGTTATGGGCAAATTGGAGCACACGTAGCCCTCCAAACTCTATCATAAAACACGTCTCTACAGTCTTATAGTATGTGGAGGTATTCTGTTGCCTGGGATGTCTTGGAGGAATCAGCAGAACCCCCGAATTTCACACAACAGGTTACTTCCCTTATATCGACTCAGATCAATACACCTGTTGTGACACACGACGTGACTGGACAGGTCAATGACACCTGAAAACACAACAGTCAGTAACAACCTCATTCATGGTAACAGAATCCAGGTCAGTTCACACAGAGGTCCTCATTTTGGTCACATCACGGTAAATCCATCACGGTACCAGATGATGTAACTCTGGCACGAAAATAATAAAGAAATATAGCAGAAAATAATACACAAAGAAAAAGTTAATATCCAAGAAGCAATGTAACTCTTGCAGGAAAAGGAAGTACAGCAGAAAATAATACATAAAGAACAAGTTAGTCTCCAGGAAGCTATAAACTCTTGTAGAAAATATAAAGGTAATACAACATAATATAACACACAAAGAGCATGTTAGTCTCCAGGAAACTATCTACCATAACTCTTACAGAAAAAAATAAAACTACAGCAGAAAATAACACAAAAAAAGCTAGTTAATATCCAAGAAACTATGTAACTTTTGCAGAAAAAGGAAGTACAGCAGAAAATAACACAAAAAGAGCAAGTTAGTCTCCAGGAAACTATAAAGTCTTGTAGAAAAAAAAAAGAGGTACAACTGAAAAGAAATAAGACAGAAATCAAGTTAGTCATTGGGAAACCGTGTAAAAAAACTCTTGCAGAAAATAATAAAATAAATAAATAAAGAAAATAATAATAAAAGAACACACACAGTATATTAGTCTCTAGATATAAATGCAACTTTTGCAGGAAAATAGGCAAATTAAAAGGATAAAGGGGATATATAGCACATTGTTGTTTTGGGTGGTAAAGCTGGAACAAATGATTCCTCCAAACTACTCCAGGCAACAGGATACCATTATATTTCTTCATGTGGGTCTGTTTCCTGGCATACTTTGGAGGAATCAAGGCACTCCAGTCTATCAAAAGTAAATTAGCCCCTTAAGGTAGTATTTCTTTTTATGGTACATTGGAGTGCCTTGATTCCTCCAAAGTATGCTAGGAAACAGGACCAGAGGGACAAAAATAATGGTGTTCTGTTGCTTGGAATAGTTTGGAGGATTCAGTTGCTCCAGATTTACCAACACAAAACTTCTTCCTTAATTAAGATGTATGATTAATTGAGAGAGAGAGAGAGAGAGAAAGAGAGAGAGAGAGAGAAAGAAAGAGAGAGAGAGAGAGAGAGAAGAAATCATGAGAAGAGTAATAAGAGAGAGGAAGAAAGAGATGTAGTGAAAGGAAAAGGAGGGAGGGAGAGATACTGAAGAAGGGGATGAAAGAGAAAGAGGAGTAAAAAGAAAGAGGGAAATTGAGAGGGGATAGGGATAAGGATAGGGTTAGTTAGTGGGATGGAAAGAAGAGTATATAGATAGGAAGGAAGGGAGGGAGAGAGACAGGGGAAATTATTGAGAAAGAAAGGGGTAGGGAGAGGGAGGGAGAAATAGAGAGAGGGGTAGGGAAAGAGAGGGTGAAAGGGGAGAGAAAAGATATGTGTGAGAGAGAGGGAGGGTGTGAGAGAGATATGGAGGAAGTGAGAGGGAGAAGGAGAGAGAGGCTATGAGAGAGATATGGAGGAAGTGAGAAAGAGAAAGAGGCTGTGAGAGGGAGGCTGTGAGAGAGAGAGAGGGAGGATGTGAGAGAGAGAGAGGGAGGATGTGAGAGGGAGAGAGAGGCTATGAGAGAGAGAGGGAGAATGTGAGAGGAAGAAAGGGAAGGAGGGAGAGAAAATCATTTAGTGCAGAACGATTGACGAAACGAAAGAGTGAGAGGGAGAGGGAGGCTGTACATGAGAGGGAGAGGGAGGGATGGGTGGAGTCAGTAACTCAGTATATAAGTCTGGTTCACCCCAAGTCTATCATCCAGTTACTTGGGTTGTCTATACAGAAACTACAGCCAGCATGGTAAGGAACAAGAGACATGCACACACTACAACACAACGACTGTAACAACACAATCTCCTCCTAAAATTTACTGATACACCAATAGAGAAACTCCTGTACAACCTACTGATAAAGCCATTAGAAAAACTCCCTTACAACTTACTACTTTGAAACTTATTGAGATCTTACACACAGTACAAGTATTTCAGAAGCCATTTTATATAGCACTAACATATTAATTATTGTTAGATTAATTATGTAGTACTCACAAATTATACTGTGGTTGGATCTGAGTGATACTGATGGCTCTAAAATGTAGTACCAGAAATTAACACTGAGATACCGGTAGCATTTATTTGTATTCCTGTTATATATATGATCCGTGTAGGAATTGTTGAAGTTGACTGTACAATATTGTCTCTTCTTTTCTTACAGAGAGCCTTGGTACTGCTCCTTGTAGTGTCCCTCTTGGTGGCCTCCTGTCTGGCCGGGGGAAGAGGAGGTCATGGTGGAGGAGGTCATGGTGGAGGTGGTGGTGGTGGAAGAGGAGGAGGGGGAAGGGGAGGATACGGTGGAGGTGGAGGAGGTGGTGGAAGAAGAGGTGGTGGAGGCTACGGTGGTAGTGGTGGAGGAAGAGGTGGCGGCGGCGGCGGCGGCTACGGTGGTGGCGGCGGCTATGGTGGTGGCGGCTATGGTGGAAAATAATCACCAAACCAGACCATTTTATAAACACCGAGTTGGTCTAATTATTACTCTGACTAGCTGTATCTTCACTAGGTCACATCTTCACTATTAGATACAAGATGCATGTGAACACTGTATTTTATTATATTCTGTAGTTTGTTTCAGGTTAATTGTCTTTATAATGTGACAGGTAGTTTATGAAGATATTGAGATAGAATTAGGAGGAAAGGAAGAAAAGATAATATATAAAAGATTTAGGAAGAGATAATAAAAAAGTTCTAAGGCTTTAATTAAGGTATTTAAATTTCCTCCCCTTCCTCTTCTGCAAATAATTATATCTCCAAAATAAAACACATAAATAAAACAGTCTCCAAAATAAAACACATAAATAAAACACATAAACAAATGTCTTATAAACTAAAACAAATCTTTAGTTAGGCAATACCAGTATATGAAAAGTGATGTGGATTATTAAGGCACGAGTACAACACTGAACTAAAATCTTTTATATGAAATTATATCTGCTATAGATTAGAATACTGAGAAAGAAACACAACAGCAGACTGCCTTGTGGGGGTTTGCTTAAGGGGGACGTTCTGTGTTGGTAAATCTGGAGCAACTGAATCCTCTAAACTATTCCAGGCAACAGAACGCCATTAGTTTTGCTCTTCTGGTCCTGTTTCCTAGCATACTTTGGAGGAATCAAGGCGCTCCAATGTACCAAAAAAGAATTACCACCTTAACTTTACGTTTGTCTGTATGGTTTGTACTGAATCCTTTGACCTTTATAGTATAAATGTTGTAAACAACAACAGGCGGCGTATTACACTTGATAACTTACCGGTAGTGGTCTTGCTATAAAACTGAAAGTATAATCACACATTCAAAAGCAAAAAGTGCTGAAAAGATCCCGATTACAAACTGTGAAATAAAAAATCTTAAAAGAAGCAGTCGTATTGCTGATGAAAAACTCAAAACCTGTTTGTCATTTACAAGGAAAAGCTGCTTAAGGACCCTGTGATCGTGTATAAAAATTAGAGACTTCTGATTCCTCCTGACCATACCACGCAACAACCTCCTTCCCTATAGGTGGTGTTTCGTGGCAATATATGAAGGACTCATTTATATCCAATTTTCTAGCTACAACACAGGGTCCCTTAACTTAAGAGTAAAGCTGCAAGGGGCACCATTACTGAAGGTTAAGAGTATAAACATAAATATACTGAATTCCTAATCATGATGTGCAGGAACTCTATTTAAGGCGAGAGAATACTTTTGATACATTGGAGCGCCTTGCTTCCTCTAAAGTATACCAGAAAACAGAACCAGAGGAACAAAAATAATGGTGGCCTGTTGCTTGGAATGGTTTGGAGGAATAATTTGCTCCGGATTTACCAACACTGTATCCTCCACTCAACCTTTTCAACACCAACAGGATGAGAGTGAGGGAAGAACAGGATTACACGAGGTTAAGTAGATCTTTATAATAATCCTGAACAACAAAACTCACCCATCCCTTTATAATATAATTTGTTTGTATTCCTTTGTAATTTAATTAATGAAAAAAATAAATGAATATACGATTGACAATATATCCTTTGACGATGTAATACCATAAAACAAAAGAAAATGCAAAGGTAACCATAAAATAAATAAAACAAAAGAAAATACAATTAAAGGTAACAACAAAATAAATATAACAATAGAAAATACAAAGGTAACCACAAAATAAATAAAACAAAACAAAACTGTAGGATACCAAAGGCAAGAGTCAGATATAATATAAAGAGATATAATATAAAGAGATATAATATAAAGAGATATAATATAAAGAGATATAATATAAACAGATATAATATAAACAGATATAATATAAACAGATATAATATAAACAGATATAATATAAAGAGATATAATATAAACAGATATAATATAAACAGATATAATATAAACAGATATAATATAAACAGATATAATATAAACAGATATAATATAAACAGATATAATATAAACAGATATAATATAAACAGATATAATATAAACAGATATAATATAAACAGATATAATATAAACAGATATAATATAAACAGATATAATATAAACAGCCTAATGATGATAATTCTCTATGGCACATCGACGTCGGTGATAAGGTTTTGTTGTATTTTTTTCTCAGCTATGAATGTAGGTGAGAGAATGGCACGTTTGAAATGCGAAGAGGTGAATGTGTGGTCGATATTATTTCCCTTTAGATAACCTATAGTGAAATGGTTTGAATATTATAATCTATTAATACCAGAAAGCCGATGATAATTATTTTTGATGTGGATATGAAAACAAATCGTGCCAATATTTAGGTTTTACTTATAGTCACCTAACTTCTGATAAAATCTGAAGTAAATCGGGTGAACATTGCTTTTCGGCTTTTCTGTTGACCTTAAATTAAGAGTGGTGATTTTCTCGAGATCAAAATAATAGATTAAGTGTCGTGGTAGTAAACAGAGAAATCCTTCCTCAAATATGATCAGTACTAGACTTCAATTTCTCAACTTGTCACTGTAATTTTCATATATAATTTTATTGTAACCTTGAAAGTAGACTCAAGGGCTCAATAAAAAAAAAAAAAAAAAAAACTGTTCAAAGACTATCAGAATATTGAAATCCTAAGTCAATTTTTTTTTTTTTTTTTTTTATTGTTAATCATATATTTATATAAAAAATATCAAGAAATAAAGAGGAGTAAAAAAACAATTAAAGAAACACCTGCCATTATTCCCACACGAGTTATATATAGCATCAAGATTAAGAGGAGGAAATTTTGTCTTGGTAATTTTGGAGCAACTGAATCCTCCAAACTATTCCAAGCAACAGAACACCATTAGTTTTGCTCTTCTGGTTCTGTTTCCTGGCATACTTTGGAGGCATCATGACACTCCAATGTACCAAAATAAAATTACACCTTAAAATAGTAGGAAAAAACATATATATTCTTTTTCTATATACATATATTTATTAGTTAAGGTTACATTACCAACACGACCTGACTTTCTGACACCACAAGGATACATTAGGTCAATGGTGAAGGGAGAGGAGGGGGAGGGGGAGGGGGAGGGGGTGGAGGGAGAGTATGGGAAGAGGTGGGGATAGGAGGAGGATGGGAAGAAGGGGAAGAGGAGGGGAGAGTAGGGGAAGAGTAGGGGGATAGGAGGAGGAGGAGAAGAGAGTGGAAAGGTGGAGAATGTTTCCTTGGTATATAAGACTTGGTTCTGTGTCAGCTTCCCATCCAATCTCGTGGATCCTCTTTCAACAGAACGACATGGTAAGTTATTTCAGTATGGGAGAAACACTTGTAAAACTGTATTCAACCAAACACCGTAAAATAATAATTCCAAGCTGTTTGTATGTAAGAATGAGGATGAATGATGTGAAGAATGAGTAGGCTGTAAAGAATGAGTAGGATGTTAATAATGAGTAGGATGTAAATAATGAATAGGATGCAAATAATGAGTAGGCTGTAAAGAATGAGTAGGATGTAAAGAATGAGGAGAATGTGAAGAAAACTCACAATGGTAGACGAAATTATGTATATAAATAATGTGTGTAAATGATATATGTAAATGATGTATGGAAATAATGTATGGAAATAATGTATGGAAATGCTTCTTTACGTCTGCCATTATGGGTTTTCTTCACTTTGTCAATGTTGAGTGTGAATTTTCCTCCAGATAATGAACATCATGATAAAATAATGTAATTGAAGTAGACTAAAAATGTTCAAAATATATACTGTGAATTCTTTGATGAGTAAAATGTGTAAGTTTGCGTTCTCTAAAAGCTCCAGAATAAAAACAGAATATATATTTCAGTAAGTCGACTGAAAATGAGTTCCCTGCATTAGTATATCAAGCTGTTTTCTTATCAATATTCTGATGTTGTTATTATTATTATTATTATTATTAATTATTTATTTATTTGCTTACTCATTTTTCAGAGATTGTTGTTGTTGTTTGTGGGTGTGGTCCTCCTGGTGGCCTCCTGCCTGGCCGGAGGTGGAGGTGGAGGCCATGGTGGTGGTGGAGGAAGAGGTGGTGGAGGCTATGGTGGTGGAGGAGGAAGAGGAGGTGGAGGCTTCAGCGGAGGAGGAGGAAGAGGAGGTGGAGGATACGGCGGTGGAGGTGGAGGCTATGGAGGTGGCGGTGGAGGAAGAGGAGGTGGAAGCTACGGTGGTGGAGGTGGTGGAGGTTTCAGCAGAGGAGGTGGAGGCTACAGTGGTGGAGGAGGAAGAGGAGGTGGAGGTTATGGTGGAGGAGGTGGAGGCTACGGAGGTGGTGGAGGAGGAAGAGGAAGTGGAAGCTACGGTGGCGGTGGAGGAGGTTATGGTGGAGGCGGTGGTGGTGGAAGTTACGGAGGTAGTGGTGGTGGAGGAAGAGGTGGTGGAGGCTACAGCAGTGGTGGTGGAAGCTATGGAGGTGGAGGTGGTGGAGGATACAGCAGTGGAGGAAGAGGTGGTGGAGGATTCATCAGTGGAGGTGGAGGCTACGGAAGTAGTAGTGATGAAGGCTATGGAGGTAGTAGTGGTGGAGGACGAGGAGGTGGAGGATACGGTGGTGGTGGTGGAGGTTATAGAGGTAGTAGTGGTGGAGGTTACGGTGGTAGTGGTGGTGGAGGAAGAGGTGGTGGAGGTTACGGTGGTGGTGGTGGAGGTTACGGAGGAGGTGGAGGAGGAAGAGGAGGTGGAGGCTACAGCAGTGGTGGTGGAAGCTACGGAGGTGGTAGTAGTGGTGGAGGACGGGGAGGTGGAGGCTACGGTGGTGGAGGTGGTGGTGGAGGTGGCTACGGCGGCGGTGGAGGTGGAGGAAGATATGGAAAATAATCACCATAATAACCTCAACCCTTCCACAACACTCAACAAACATACACGAGTTATACACACTCAACCATCAACACTCTTTATTAATTTTATACATTATTTGTCTTTATTTATACATTATCAGTCTTTATCTATTCATTATCAGTCTTTATCTATCCATTATCAGTCTTTTCTTATACATTATCAGTCTTTATGAATAAATTATTAGTCTTTATTTATACATTATTAATCTTTATCTATTCATTATCAGTTTTTATCTATACATTATCAGTTTTTATCTATTCATTATCAGTCTTTATTTTTACATTCTCAACATTGATTTTTCCCTGTAATTTCCTGCAATATTATCCTTCCTCTCCAAAACCCTCCAATTGGTAAATATAATCCCATCTGTATATTCTACAATGTTAAATTTGTAGATAGCTAAAGGATATATTATGTACTATGCTATGCTGAGAATAAATTAGTGTGTGTGTGTTTTTAAACTTGGGTGTTTTATTATTTTTTCTCATTAAAGTGTGTTTCCCAATCTAGTTTTTTTTTTTTTTTTTTTTTTTTTTTTAAGAAGGCATGTTTCCCAAATCTAGTTTTTTTTTTATTATGAAGGCATGTTTCCCATTCTAGTTTTTCATTTTATTTAAGAAGGCATGTTTTCCCAATCTAGTATTTTTTTTTTTTTAGAAGGCACGAGTATGGAAAGTGTGAAATATATTTTGATACAATTAAATACTCTTTCTGATCAGAGTGCACATAATAAATTAATATATTTCAATACACCTGGTTACGATGCTAAGTTTGCCGGATTTAAGCGAGGTGAACTTTGGAGCCAACAATGAGAACAGAACACATATTACTTTAGTAAGAGACTCAAAACGGCTGAATGAGAAAACTTTTAAATAAATGAATCAAATGGCGTATAAGAATATGGTCTAAACTACAATAAAGTACGGTAATTTATGCTTTTTTTTTTTTTTTATAAAAATTGAAACCGAAATATTTCTTTGAGAGAAACTCGAGGAAGGAAACCGTAACACGAACAACGAGTAAACGTACAACAAATATTTATCTATCTATCTATTTATAAATCTTTATATCTATCTATATAAATTAATCTCTATATTCATCTATCACTTTATCTACCCACTAAAGAGTATCAAAGTATTCTGTCATAATACTTGAGGGTAATAAGTCAGTTAAGTAATGTGACCTCTGGATTATCATTGAAATATATTCTTATCCCAATGGATCCCATCAAATAATATATATATGATATAATCTTCAGGCTACAAGTCATTATTTGAGAAGGATACATAGCTCATTAATGTTGTCATGTTTGATGAGATATGCCTGATAACATTATATTTTCAGTGTGTCAAAGGGAGTTTCCGTTAACTGTGTATTATTACAACTATAATCTCAACACAATGGAAGCAGCAGAATGTCAAACTAATAATGCGGATGCAACGCAGAGCAAGAGTTATGAAATCTACCGTGAGGAACGTCTTGTAAGAAATTAGTAATGTTCATTTTCTGTTATAGATAATAGTTACTGGTGGTGCAACAGGCAATTATGAACAAATAAGAAAGCAGGAAAAAATCGAAAATGACTACAAGTATTAATCACACAGGTTCTTGCAGCAAGATTAAGGTTACATTCGAAAAACGACTTGGGCTTCTGACGCCACAAGAGGGAGAGGAGAGAGGAGGTGATGGGATGAAGGAGGAGGCAGTGGGGGAGGCAGTGATGTTGTGGCCGCTATACTATATATATATAAGATGGTGTTGTCTCGGCTCACCATCCAATCTCGTGGGTCTTCTAGTCACAGAAGGAAATGGTAGGTTCAGTCCAGTACAAAAATAATATTGAATTGATTAGTTCCTTTGCATTAATTATTTTTATACATAAATTACATACCTTTCAGGGAAAAAAGTAACTGGAATAATAAGTCTGAAGTACAGTTGGCCACAGGAATTCCTACACAGGCAATATGGAAAGAGAGGTCATTAATCTGAAAATACTACAGTGATTCAATGATCAACCAAGTGACACGGTGATTAGTAAATTGATTGATTGATAGATATTAGGTGCCGCAACATCGAGGTCCTATAGCGCCATAAAAAGGTGATAGAGAGGTGTGACAGCAAGCAGAAGGAAATAAAATGAAAAGAGGGACAGTTGAAGAATTGAAAGATGGAAACTATTTAGTCTGGTTTCTCACTGGGGTGATTAGTAAAATAACAAACCTATTCAAAATGAGGAAATGCAAGTACGTAGTTTTACATTTTCAACATGTTGTAAACCTTCGAAAATCAACAACGTGTGCATGAATTCTTGTGACCAATAGTACATGGATATAAAAGTTTCACACGCTCGCAAACTGAAGAACCAGAGAAGTGTATTAATTTGCCCCTGGATAGTGTAATTCTGGATACTAGTGTAATTCTGTATTCTATAATTATGGTGAATGTGTTTGTTTGATTATTATCCTTTATGTTATCCCTCATTTAAATGTCCTGGCAACTCATCCAACAATCATCATCTCTAGCATTACAAAACCAAGATGTGTGTCAGGGTAAGAGATAAAGAAACTCCCATCCAAACTGTACCAACCAAACGATATTATTAAAGTTGACAAGTCGGTTCAATGGTTTAGAAGATGACACTCAGAGGTACAGGGAACGGATGGTATTAACGATTCTCCTTACATGTAATTTATCTACTTTATGTGTGTGTATGTATATTTTATGTGTGTGTATGTGTATTTTCAGAGGGTGTTGTTGGTGTGTATTGGTGTGTGTCTGCTGGTGGCCTCCTGTCTGGCCTTCAGTGGAGGTGGTGGAAGAAGACGAGGCTATGGTGGTGGAAGAAGCGGTGGCAGAGGATATAGAGGAGGTGGTGGTGGAGGCTACAGAGGAGGTGGTGGTGGCTACAAAGGAGGCGGTGGTGGAGGCTACAGAGGAGGTGGTGGTGGAGGCTACAAAGGTGGTGGTGGTGGTGGCTACAAAGGAGGTGGTGGTGGAGGCTACGGAGGTGGAGGAAAAGGTGGTGGTGGATACGGAGGTGGAGGAAAAGGTGGTGGTGGATACGGAGGTGGAGGCTACGGAGGTGGAGGAGGAAAAGGAGGTTACGGAGGTGGTGGAGGAAAAGGTGGTGGTGGATACGGAGGTGGAGGTGGAGGTCACGGAGGTGGAGGTGGAGGCTATGGAGGTGGAGGAAAAGGTGGTGGTGGATACGGAGGTGGAGGAAAAGGAGGTGGTGGTGGATACGGAGGTGGAGGCTACGGTGGTGGTGGTGGATACGGAGGTGGAGGAAAAGGTGGTGGAGGCTACGGAGGTGGAGGTGGAAAAGGAGGCGGGGGAGGCTACGGAGGTGGAGGTGGAGGCTACGGAGGTTATGGTGGTGGTGGTGGAGGTCACGGTGGTGGAGGTTATGGTGGTGGAGGTTATGGTGGTGGTGGAAAAGGTGGTGGAGGTTATGGTGGTGGTGGTGGAGGTCACGGTGGTGGAGGAGGCTACGGAGGTGGAGGAAAAGGTGGTGGCGGTGGAGGATATGGTGGAGGTGGAGGTTATGGTGGAGGAGGTGGAGGTTACGGAGGTGGTGGGGGCTATGGTGGAGGTGGAGGAAAAGGTGGAGGAGGATACAGTGGAGGTGGAGGTTATGGTGGAGGTGGTGGAGGATATGATGGAGGTGGTGGAGGATATAGTGGTGGAGGAGGTTACGGAGGTGGTGGAGGATATGGTGGAGGTGGAGGAAAAGGTGGAGGTGGAGGTTATGGTGGAGGTGGAGGAAAAGGTGGAGGTGGAGGTTATGGTGGAGGAGGCTATGGTGGAGGAGGATACAGTGGTGGTGGAGGCTATGGTGGAGGAGGAGGTGGAGGAAAAGGTGGAGGTGGAGGTTATGGTGGAGGAGGCTACAGTGGTGGTGGAGGCTATGGTGGAGGAGGAGGTGGAGGAAAAGATGGAGGTTATGGTGGAGGAGGCTACAGTGGTGGTGGAGGCTATGGTGGAGGTGGAGGTGGATACAGTGGTGGAGGAAAAGGTGGAGGTGGATACAGTGGTGGTGGAGGTTATGGTGGAGGAGGCTATGGTGGAGGAGGAGGTGGAGGAAAAGGTGGAGGCTATGGTGGAGGTGGATACAGTGGTGGTGGAGGCTATGGTGGAGGTGGAGGAAAAGGTGGAGGTGGAGGTGGTGGAGGATATGGCAAATAAACTACTGTATAAACTAAATAAAGCCTTCAACAACCACTCAAAATACACACATTACTTACTTAATAACATTACTGTAATTATAACCCTTCCTTCATTATTACATCAACATTACTTTATAACATTTTTGTAATTATAACCCTTCCTTCACTATAACCTTCAACAATTACCAAAATACACACATTACTTTATAATATCATTGTAATTATATTTTCTTCCTTCATTATACACTCTACATTATCTATTATTATTAACATTTACTTTATAACATTATTACCTATTATTTATAACATTATTACCTATTATTTATAACATTATTACCTATTATTATCAACATTCATCTTTTGGGTGTCTATGTTTCATTATCGTTGTTTATTTTTATATGAATTTATGTGTGCGTTTTTTTTTTATTATTATTGTTGTGTCATATTCATATTTACGTGTGAGAAATAATAATTATACCTGCTTGTTACCAAATAAAAAACTATTCTCTATATTGTTTTCTTCTAATTTATTTATGGATTATTTTCCTTTTTGTTTCCCAGGGATTGAATTTCTCCGACAAATGTTTAAAATAATTCCTCCAAAATATGCCAAGAAACAGGATCTAATGAACAAAAATAATGGTGTTCTGTTGCTTTGGAATAGTTTGGAGGAATCAGTTGCTCCAGATTTACCAACACAAAATTTCCCCCTAACATACGTGCAGTCGTGGTCAATAATAATCCACATATGGGTATCTCAAACATTTTACTGTCTAAAGTTTTCACGTTCACATAATTATGATGTTATTGTATTAAGTAGTGTATTATCTGCTCATATTAAATTAAAAGATGGTAGTTAACCTATTTATTGGAAAGTTTATCATCTCAGGAACAGAGGGAAGCTGTCAAACTCTTACGTGAGTTGCCCCTATATGGATGATTATATAAGACCGCGACTGTACATGCTGCTTGAAGTAGGGGGACAGGCTTGGAGGAGGTTAGAGGTTAGTGGGATTATGGGACAGGTTTTCTACCCACCCCAAGCCTGTCCCCCTTTCCCCACACACCCCTTCAATCCCCCCCAAGCCTGTCCCCTACTTCAGCACCCCCTTAAGAGAACGTAGATCAGGATATTTACTATGAAACTATAATATATCAAGACTTAACAAGGTTTTATTTTTGTCATTAGTAGTACATTAATGGAAGCCCAGTGAGTGATAATGGTTGATTGGCTACCATGTTTATCTACCATAGAGACCACCACTACCACCACCGCTGCTTCCACTACCATGGCTGCCACCTGAGGACCCGCCGCCGCCATAACCTCCACTGGAACCGCCGCCAAAACCTCCACTTCCACTGGAACCGCCGCCATAGCCGCCACCTCCACTAGAGCCACCTCCACTAGAACCGCCGCCATAGCCGCCACCTCCACTAGAGCCACCTCCACTGGAACCGCCGCCATAGCCGCCACCTCCACTAGAGCCACCTCCACTGGAACCGCCGCCATAGCCGCCACCTCCACTAGAGCCACCTCCACTAGAACCGCCGCCATAGCCGCCACCTCCACTAGAGCCACCTCCATTAGAACCGCCGCCATAGCCGCCACCTCCATTAGAACCGCTGCCATAGCCGCCACCTCCATTGGAGCCGCCGCCGCCACCATTACCGTAACCTCCACCACTACCACCACCTCCTCCTCTACTACCACCACCACCACCACCACCCATGGCGAAGCAGGAGGCCACCACAAGGGACACTCCCAGACACACCAATACACACTTCTGTTAAATATACAACAACAAACTCAATGTTAATACAAACTAATATGGCTTAGGAAACTTTCAAAGAGGCAACTACTGTATGTATGATTTCTCAGATGTACAGTCATGAGCACTAATAAGTATACAGGTGAGCTTAGAATACCTAGCTATAAAGACAGTAAATAAATACACAATAAGATCTCCATTGGGATTCTTTTGTTGGAATTCTTGCCAATAACAACAATAGTAGTAATATACCCAACCATTCCTTAGCATAGGAATGACAAAAATCCCATTCACTTTGTTAGTTGATAATGCACTTACCACAATTCTTTCCTCACCTAAGATTTAGTTTTGACATTTAGAATTTAATACATTAAGTACCGTGTATGTCATTTTCTACATGTATTGGAAACTGAAAATCCTCAATAAATAATAGAATATTAGTGTATGTTTAACCCTAATGCTTTCCTTATCACTTTTTATTATTATTATTATTATTATTATTAATTTTTTTTTTTTTAACAACTGAGCCGGGTTGAGAAATAGCTGACATGTGTATTTGCAGAAGTTTGTTTGCCTGTAACTTGCACTTCAATTCAGACAACTACTGTAAAAATATACTATAGTGTAAGGCAGCATTATTTGTCAGATTCATTGTACAACTTACCATGTTTGTAGTGTTGTGGATGAAGAGACAAATAAAACTGGATGCTGAGTTCTGAAAGCATACATCTTATATACACGTCACTGCCTCCCTCCATCCCTCCCTCCATCCCTCCCTCCCTCCTTCCATCCCTCCATCCCTCCATCCATCCATCCATCCATCCATCCCTCCATCTTTCCTTCCCCCTACATCTTTTTCTCCCCTTCCCATTTTCTCTTACCCTGAGTGTCATCGTGGTATCCCTAAGGCATAATTGTGAGTCATATACGTAACTAGAGTATTACCGAAAATGGTTTCTGTAGGTTGGCTTTCGTTCTTGTGGTTGTGTGATAAATTGAAGGTGATGTCACATGTTGTTGGCTTTACACAATATTAGTGACTGTTTTTCTGAAGGTTAGTTCCATCATATTTCCTGATCACTGATGACACGGTTAGCTCATGGAGACCTTTTGATATTATTTTGATTCCAGAATATAATTGCCTGTGTTCCTGCTCTGGTTCTTTTCTCTTTGAAAAGTATTTTGCATTCGTTTAAACCAAGTTTTTCACCGTTATCTATTTTTTAATTTTCAATAAGGATTAATAATTATAGGATAATGCAAGAACTGTATGTATAACCCAGCAATATCTATATTAGCTGTAGTTAATGATGATAATTTAGAAGGACAAATGAATAGATATAATTTCTACATGAGGTGAACAATATACAGTAAGTAAAATAGCCTTGTCTTAGATTACTATACCACTCCCCACCCTCTTTCTATGAACTGACTCACTCTATGTTGGATGTATGTACAGTATGTATCTATATTACACACACACACACACACACACACACACACCGGATGATACACTGTGCCTGTGAGCATAATTATGACTAAATGCACGAATATTTCAGATTTATGATGCATGAACAACAAATCTGATTATTGTAAGAAAATGTATAAGAAGCAAAACAAACAAGTGTGAAAGGTAAAGTAACTACAATGTTGGCGACTAATAATTGATGTGCACTGTTTCCTCTTAATTAAGCCAAAAACAGAAATTATTCTCTATTATATTGTACGTACATTATTTTTGATATGGCTCAGTTTAGATGAAATAAAAAAAATGTAATAGTCCTTTCTGGAGTTCTATGAATTCTTCAAACTACTCCGAGCAACAGATTCCCAATTAGAAATACTTAAGGGTTCTGTGGCCTGGATTATTTTGGAGGATTCATAGAGCTTCAGTAAGGGCCCTTAATTTTTTTTTTAAACTTCAAACAGGCCTTAGTATCCAACAGTTCACCTGACTGTAATATATCACACACGTCATAATGGAACCTGAGTGACTAGCTGAGTGAGTGCTGTGTCACCCAAGTCATTTACTTCTATATGAGAGGGTCGTTAGGAGAGAGGTCGTGGTAAGAGTGCCTGCAAGAGGTCGTCGTCAGTCTACTGGAGAGAGAGAGAGAGAGAGAGAGAAAGTTTACTAGCAATGCGACTATTTTTTAAACTGATTTAAGTAAGGCAGGGATTATTATTATTTACGTTGATCAGGTACAACACGTTTTTATATTTTTTTTAGCCACTATAGTTATGGATTAAATTTGTTGGACTTGTAGATATTGTGAGCCAAAAAAATCATGCCATACCTACGACTTTACACTGTGGCTGAAAAACGCTGTAATTATTTATGGGCCGGAGTGATTTGTCAGAGTCATTATTATGTGTGAGTGCATTGAGGAAACACATAACCTTGAAGCTGCTAAACACTCCAATCCTCATTTCTCTTGTGCAGGAAATTATTTTTATACATTTCCCGGTCTCCCAGTGCTAATTCAATCTTTCTTTTTACTTTAATCTTTCTTTTTACTTTAATCTTTCTTTTTACTTTAATCTTTCTTTTTACTTTACACATTATCTATATCAATAAATTATCGAAGTTTCGTCTGTTCCTTCACGCACATATTCTCTTTACAGTCACTCTACTATTTTCCTCAATAAATCCTTCGTCGACGATTCGATAGTTTATTGTCTCCATGACCCTACACTCCTCTAATCTATTTTATACCATTTTCTATACTAACCCTTCACTCCTTTTTCATGTTCAACGATATACAGTTGGACACAGGAATGGGTGGTATAGCCCAAGTAAAAGATGGTCAATTTCTCCCAATATCAGGTTCCTTAGTGGCAAATAGGAGACATCAGGGGCAGAAGTCAGTATTGAGGATGGTGTGTGTGTGTGTGTGCGTTCCATAGTGACCATAGTGGCAAATAGGAGACATCATCAGGGGCAGAAGTCAGTATTGAGGATGGTAATAAAAAGCAAGTACATGATGATAGACACTGGTTACTTCAATGGGACACGTATCTTTCACCTGGGCTGTACCACCCATTCATGTGTCCAACTGTACTTAAATGTTCTTTCCAGCTCTCTACTTTCTTCTTATTCAACACTATTCTGTCGTTCGTATATTTCCCATCAATACAACCCTATCTTTTAACTCAGTCTCACTTTCTTATCCCATTCTGAACATTGTCCTTCATTTGGGTACCTCTTTTGTAGCATCACGTCTGTACACAACTCCTGGTCCAAACTTTAATATCTTTTCACTGCTCGGAGTCTATAGGTGGAAACGTTAATTGTTATTAGCATGGAAATAAATAAATAAATAAAAATGATAAAATAACAATGAAAATAAATAAATAAATAAATAAAAATAATAAAATAACAATGAAAATAAATAAATAAATAAATAAAAATAATAAAATAACAATGAAAATAAATAAATAAATAAATAAATAATAAAATAACAATGAAAATAAATAAATAAATAAATAAATAATAAAATAACAATGAAAATAAATAAATAAATAAATAAATAATAAAATAACAATGAAAATAAATAAATAAATAAATAAATAATAAAATAACGATACACCGGGATGATATATATATGTACGGGATCACCAACAATAAGTTTTGAGGCTAAGCATGTCCCCTACTCCCACACCCCCTTAACCTTGTCATCACCAGTAAGGAAACTATTACACGAAATGAGACTGCATAAGGTAAAGTATAGTCACGAAATGCTCATATTGTGAAGAACATACTTGACCTCCATCACCACCTCCACTACCATTATGCAGCGAGAATGTTGTTGCTGTGTGTGTGTGTGTGTGTGTGTGTGTCTGTGTGTGTGTGTGTGTGTGTGTATGTGTGTGTGTGTGTGACTCATTGTATGGGTGAGGGGTTTCACAGTGTAATACATTATTATTTGTTGGAGTTAGAAGAGGGAAGGCGAAGAGAAAGAAGGAAGGAGGAGGAGGAAGAGGAGGAGGAGGAGGAGGAGGAGGAGGAGGAGCAGGAGTAGGTGACGTGTATATAAGACGTGTGACTTCAGAACTCAGCATCCAATCCCTCTAGTCAGTCTCACCATCCACACCAAAACAACAACAACAACAATAACAATATGGTAAGAATCAATGACTGAACTGACACACACACAGACAGACATTTATTACCTCTTTTTTCCCGTCCATCAACCTCAGATCCAAAGGAAAAAAAATTGTTGCTTAGATTTTGGATATAAACATTTTACACCTATAAGGAATCATACGAGATATATTCAGTAATAATATTCAAAGACATAAGATTATCAGTTCGTTGTATTAACACTATATTTATTGTTGTATATTAGTTAAGATTATTAGTTCGTTGTATTAACACTGTATTTATTGTTGTATATTAGTTAAGATTATCAGTTCGTTGTATTAATACTGTATTTATTGTTGTATATTAGTTAAGATTATAATTTCGTCGTATTTCTTGTATATTAAGTTTGCTGTATTAATTTTGTTGTTGTCTATTAACAGAGGTGTTTGTTGGTGTGTCTGGGAGTGTCCCTTGTGGTGGGTTCTTGTCTGGCCAGGGCTGGAGGAGGCTACAGTGGTGGAGGAGGTGGAGGTGGTGGTAGAGGAGGAGGTGGTGGTGGAGGTAGAGGAGGAGGAGGAGGAGGCTATGGTGGCGGCGGCTCATCTGGTGGTGGTAATGGCGGAGGCGGTTATGGTGGCGGCGGCTCCTCTGGTGGAAATGGCGGCTATGGCGGCGGCGGTTCCTCCGGTGGTGGTGGCGGCAATGGCGGCGGCGGCTATGGTGGCGGCGGTTCCTCTGGTGGTGGTAATGGCGGCGGCGGCTATGGTGGCGGCGGCTCCTCTAGTGGAAATGGCGGCAATGGCGGCGGCGGCTATGGTGGCGGTGGTTCCTCCGGTGGTAGTGGTGGCTATGGCGGCGGCGGCTCCTCCGGTGGTAGTGGCGGTGGCGGCTATGGCGGTGGCGGCTCCTCCGGTGGTGGTGGCGGCAATGGCGGTGGCGGCTATGGCGGCGGCGGCTCCTCCGGTGGTAGTGGCGGTGGCGGCTATGGTGGTGGTGGTTATGGTAAATAAACATGTCAGTCAACCAACCAACCAACCAGCCAACTAACTATCATCACTGACTGGGCTTCACATTAATGTACTGATAATTATACAACAATAAAACCCGATTTAACATATTATTTTCTGGAAATTTTATAATGCACCTTCCTTTCCTTAATCAACTTTTATAATGCATACCAACACCTTCCTTTCCTTAATTAACTAGATTGATATCATTCCAAAGGATTATGAAATCTTAATAATATATTAGTTAGCATTTTATATAAAGAACGATTTTTTTGCCAAGCTTACACATGTCATTTCTCAGTTTATTTATAATGTGACCTTTAAGGGGGATGGGAGTAGGGGGCAGACTTGAGGGGGGTGCGGGAATAGGGGGGACAGGCATTGGGGTGGGTAGAAAGCCTGTCCCCCTATTCCCGCACTCCCCTAACCCCCCCCAAAAAACCCAAGCCTGTCCACCTACTCCCGCACCCCCCAAAATCCCCCCAAGCCTGTCCCCCTATTCCCACACCCCCTTAAAAAAAATGCCCCGCTGAAATTGGGCCAAAAATTTAACACTCTAGAATTATTGTCTGGTGAAGAGATGGATTTATATATATTTTTTTTTTTTCAGAGCTACGATGAAAAAATTATTCTAAGTTAGTCTCGATTTCTTCAGTTTGATTTTTATGATAGAATTTACTTCACTAATAAAGGCCACCATGAAGTTATTTGACACATGGTGGGAAATTAATATGAGTCAATTTATACGTAAACAATAAATGCAGTAATATCATGAAAAACAACAACAACAAAACTGATAAAAATATAAACTAAAAGAATCCGTATATGAGTGAATATATGTAAACAATAATTGCAGTAATATCACGAAAACCAACCACAACAACAACACTGATAAAACTATAAACTTAAAGTAATCCGTATTTTAGAGTGAGTTACCCCTAAAGTTGGTCTAGAGTCAGCAGGTTTTCTCACAGTGATGCAGGAGGGGTTCAATATTTTCTTTCCACCCACAGATACACAGAAGTAAAGTCGGCGGCAGAAGTCCTGTCGTCTCACTTGTTTCACCGAGGCACGCGATGTTCATGGACTCGAGAAATACACATGTTTTCTACACCTAATAATTTCGAGTTTATGAATATCGCGTGCCTCGGTGAAGCAAGTGAGGCGACAGGACTTTTGCCGCCGACTGTACACTCGTGATACATCATTTGTATTGTGAGTGTGAGTAACAGAAAGCTTCGAATCGCCTGGTATTGTTCATTTCCCACACCTATAGGGGCTGAGTTCAAATGCAGGGTATGTATGTGTATGTGTGTGTGTGTGTGTGTGTGTTGGAGTGGGAGTGTGAGAGAGTGAACCAGAGCAGAACGTAGCTATCACCACAAAGTCTTTCACTCCTTCACCTCACGTTACCTGCATCAACGGAGCCTTCGATCACTTATTATCTCTTTGATTGCCACTAGATCCTCCTTAGTTAACTAAATAAAAATCGTCTAGGATTATGTGTTAAGAGGAGAGTATACTTTGGTACATCTGAGTGCCTTGATTCCTCCAAAGTATGCCAGGAAACAGGACCAGATTAACCAAAATAATAGTTTCCTGTTGCTGGGAATAGTTTGAAGGAATCAGGCCCGTAGTTTAAAAAAAATTGAGGGCCCTTACTGGAGCTCTATGAATTCTCCAAACTACTCCAGGCAACAGATTCCCTATTAGAAACACTGAAGCGTTCTGTGGCCTGGATTATTTGGAGGGTTCATAGAGCTCCAGTAAGGGCCCTCAATTTTGTTAAAACTTCGGGCCTTAGGTTTGTTATGATCCTCCTCGACAACACTTGGCACTTGTCATTTTTATTATATATTCAACAAACTCAGTATCCATATCCACAAAATCTGTCAGGTAGTTTCATTATTACGATAGTTTCATAGTGGTTGGAGTCATTAATCAAATTCATCAAACGATTCACTTATGAGTCATTCACACAGTTCAGTTTTATTCGCTATGCTGCTTGCAAACCAAAGCAAACTCCAAAATGGAATGAGGAAAGACACGTGAAGAAGGAAGAGGTTAAAAAAAAAATGGAATGAGAAAAGACACGTGAAGAAGGAAGAGGTTAAAAAAATGGAATGAGGAAAGACACGTGAAGAAGGAAGGGGTTAAAAAAAATTAAATGAGGAAAGACACGTGAAGAAGGAAGATGTTAAAAAAATGGAATGAGGAAAGACACGTGAAGAAGGAAGAGGTTAAAATACACGTGCCTCTACAACCCCAACGATGTCTTAGGATCCCACGTCATCAAACACAGACGATGACGACGATGAAGAAGGAAGGGGTTGAGAAAAAAAAAAAAAAAAAAAAAATGAAGCAGCAGGGACGAGTGAAAAATCTATCACATAATTATCCTTAAGGGGGTGCGGGAATAGGGGGACAGGCTTGGAGGGGGAGTAGGGGACAGGCTTTGGGGGGGGGGGGGGTTAGACAGATGGAAATATAAGCATCCTCTTGTCATCCCCGTTTGATAGAGTTGAGTTGAGTTGAGTTAAGTTGAGAGTCGGTGAAGTGAAGCGAGGTGAATAATGACGGAACCAAGACTGAACAAACGTATTTTTATGACCCATATCTTTTGTTTCCGTGGCACAAGGTCATCGACACGACTCTCCCCTTCCCCAAGATAGTAGTGTGTGTGTGTGTACGGGTATAAATACGACCCCATCTGGTTATCTCGACACTAACTGCCAATTCCGCCTTGTGGAAACAGTTAATCAAGTCTCACCTCACAAGTTCAGCAAAGAAACAAAATGGTAAGATGACTTGTTTGGTAAGATAAAGAACAAACAATTAAATAGATATATATTTGGTTTTCTCGTCGCTTTCAAATTACATTAACCTAGATGCAAGGTTTTATATTAACTTATTGCTTCAGTTTTATAATAATTATAATCTACTGTTTTTTTTTTTTTTTTTTTTTTTTTTTCAATCAAAATAACTCGCATTTCTTTTTCCGATTCTTATATTTTAAT
Source organism: Petrolisthes manimaculis (assembly GCA_034508575.1). Taxonomy (NCBI): domain Eukaryota; kingdom Metazoa; phylum Arthropoda; class Malacostraca; order Decapoda; family Porcellanidae; genus Petrolisthes; species Petrolisthes manimaculis. The sequence goes on from JAWZYT010004774.1 coordinate 160,657, forward strand.
TTCCTTTTCCCCTTTTGTTTTGTTCTACTTCTTGCTATCATTCTTTTCGTCTTATGCTTCAATCAAATTTATTCTCAAATTTATTCTACTTTCTTATATGTAATTTTTATTCTTTTCTAGTCCTTAATCTTCTTTTTTTCTGTTCTATTTCTTGCTGTTATTTTTGTTTTTTGTTTTATGCTTCAATCAAATTCATTCTACTTTCTTCCTTGAACCTTTTTTTCTGTCCCACTTCTTGCTATCATTTTTTTTCGTCTTATGCCTCAATCACATTTTAATCTTCTTTCTTGCTTGTAATTTTTTCCACAGAGGAGTTTGTCGTTGGTGTTGGTGACGGTCCTCGTGGCCTCCACCGTGGCCAGGCCTGGGGGTGGAGGCTATGGTGGAGGAGGTGGAGGACATGGTGGAGGTGGAGGTGGATTTGGAGGTGGGGGTCATGGTGGAGGTGGTGGCGGATTTGGAGGAGGAGGTGGTGGATACGGTGGTGGAGGATTTGGTGGAGGAGGACACGGAGGTGGAGGACACGGTGGTGGAGGATTTGGTGGAGGAGGACACGGAGGTGGAGGATTTGGTGGTGGCGGACACGGTGGCGGCGGATATGGCGGCGGCGGCATTGGCGGAGGACATGGAGGTGGCGGAGGACATGGAGGTGGCGGCAGCGGCGGCTTTGGCGGAGGCGGATATGGCGGTGGCGGCTTTGGTGGAGGCGGACATGGAGGTGGACATGGCGGCGGCGGCGGCGGCGGCTTTGGCGGTGGTCGTGGTTACGGGAAGTAAACAAACAACAACTAAACCACTTACAAACAATGAAAGAAAAGAAAAGAAAATGAAACAATAACAACATAAACACAGAAAAAGTATTACACACACACACACACACACACACACACACACAAATAAATCAATAAGTATGAATAATATAAATAACATCCACACACAGATGAACACACGAACAAACACTCCTCCTCATCTTTTCCTCCACATCTTTCCATGTATAGTTGTTGGCAATATTGCTTTACTGTTGGCAATACTGATTTTCTATTGGCAATACTGCTTTTCTGTCTATCTTATCTCATCTCATCTCTATATCAACTTTTGTATCACCTGTTTTTTTTTCATTCTATATCTCTAACTTCTAAATCAAACAATTCTCTAATTTAGTTACATTGGAGTGCCTTGATTCCTCCAAAGTATGCCAGGAAACAGAACCAGATTAACAAAAATAATGGTAGCCTGTTGCTGGGAAGAGTTTGGAGGAATAATCATCTCTTAAAATACCTTAACTATTATCCTCCCCTCAAATTTATGTCAACAAAGAAATCTAGTACCACAAGTCTCTTTAATAACACACATACACACACGTTTTCCCAAATTTCCTTATTCTAATTTATTCCTCTTGTGTATTCCTAACTTCTTTCTAATTCCTTCTTCAAAATTCTCAAGTCACTAGTATTCTCATGCCAACATTACCTGCGCTAAACAAACACAGGTAAACAATTAATGAAGTGAGTGTTTAACAGCTGACGAGGAGAAAGTGTAGGTGTGTTGATTATGATTATTATTTAAACATGGGTGTTCTTGGGTTTTGTGTTATTGATTTATTACGAATACATACAATGTTGTTATGACATAAATATACACACGGTGAATAAATATACCACTCATTAAGGACTTGTTTGTTTTTCTTTCTTCTCTAAATATTTTGCGATGATTATATAAAAAAAAATAGGGGTCATAAGTATGTCCCATATGTCTTCATTAAATGAAAAGAAAACTTAATGTAATTGAGGAAGAGAAGGACAGGCGTTCTCTCTTGTCGTAAATGTACAGTCACAGCCATTTTTTGTCACCTCTCATGACTCGTAGTAAACTGTGAGACTCAAAGTGTTTTTAAGTTTTTCATAAAGCAAAATACTTTCAGGAGTTTATGTATCTCTGAGATCAAAACAAATCAAAGTTTTATGCACGATCCTGCGACAACGAGAGTATACTATGGTGATTAATTTCAGTATAATAAATACTTTCTTTGTACAATTTTCAAGAAATGATCAACATGCACAAAATAATACTCTGAGTTGTTACTGAATTGGACGATACAACATCATAACTGTTGTATATGTATCTCTATATTTATTATTATAGAGGGTGAGGTGGCAGCGACCAAGAGGCTATTCATTCCTCTAAATGGTACTTCATAACAGATCACCTATAAATGAGGTAATATTTTTAATAGTACTATACTGTTAGGAGGAGTTAGTAATATGCAGACACACCCTTAAGGAATATTACAGTGTTGGTAAATCTGGAGCAACTGAATCCTCCAAACAATTCCAAGCAACAGAACGCTATTATTTTTCCTCTTCTGGTCCCGTTTCCTGGCATACTTTGGGGGAATCAAGGTACTCCAATGTACCAAAACAGAATTAGGCTACCACCTTGTTGTGTTGGTAAAATTGGAAGGTTTCTGATTCCTCCAAACTATGCCACGAATCACATCCTCCATTAGTACCATTGAAGGTGTCAATACGTTCATAGTCCAATTGGGGAGTTAATAAATCCATAATATTATACCAAAACACAGATCGTCTATTAGTAACATTAAGGGGGTGCGGGAATAGGGGGCAGGCTTGGGGGGGGGGGGGGTAGAAAGCCTGTCCCCTATTCCCACACCCCCGTAAGGTCGTCTCGTTATAAGGAGGTATATCACTTTTGTTACATTGGAGTGCCATGATTCCTCCAAAGTATGCCAGGAAACAGGACCAAATGAACAAACATAAAGGTGCTCTGTTGCTGAGAAGAGTTTGGAGGAATTGGTTGTTCCAGATTTACCAACACTGCACTTCCACTTTAATTAATTAAGGGACAGTGTTACGAAATCAGCGACACTCCTTTATAAATTCACCACCCAAACAACACGAGATTCTCCCCTTGACCTTTGACCTGACATAACAACGAGTCCAAACACAACATTTATATGAGGGAACTTTATCACCAACATTTCCTGAAAAATAAGCAAGAAATAACCTCATCAACAACGAAAAAAAAAAAAAAAAGAAAAAAAAAAAGCGAAACATAAAAAAAAAAGCGAAACATAAAAAAAAGAAGCAAATCATCAACTAACCAAAAAAAAAAAAAAAAATCTTCCTTGAATGGTGTTTCTTTTCTTACTGGGAGGGGGGATAACAACAACAACAACAACAAAAACAACAACAACAATAAAGTTCCTCTCTGAATGACGTACCGTATGTTTTCTTACTGGGGGGGAGAGGGGGGAGGGGAGAGGTGGGGAAAGGAGGGGAGGGGGAGTGGAGGAGGGAGAGGAGGGGAAAGGAGGGGAGAGGTGGGGGGAAAGAGGGGGTGGCGAGGGTGGAAGTGGAGGGATGGAAAATAATTATGACATCAGCCACACAAACACACACACACACACACACACACCTTCACTAACTTCACCAGTCATCATCATCATCATCATCATCATCCACTTGGCCCCGGGAACCCAAACGTCATTCATCCTTATGTAATTCTGGATTGCTTTCTTTTTCCAGGGAGTGATTTGGCCAGGTCATGCTTCTTCCATCCATCAGACTGAGACAGACAGACAGACAGACAGACAGACAGACAGACAGACAGACAGACAGACAGACAGACAGACAGAAAGACAGACAGACAGACACCACATGGCTTACCAGGGGCGAATTTGTGTTGTTGTTGTTGGTGGTGGTGGTGTTGTTGGTGGTGTTGTTGTTGTTGGTGTTGGTGATGGTGGTGGAGAGATAGATGGTGGTCGAGGGAGGCTGGTGGAGGCTGCTGGTGTTGGTGGAAGGAGAGGTGGTCGAGGGAGGCTGGTGAAGGTTTGAGGGCGAGAGAGATGGTAGTGGTGGTGGTTGTGAGAAGGTAGAGGGTGAGGGAGGATGCCTCTTAAATTTATTAACGTCAAATTATCAATGCTGCATTCGTAATATTTATATAACGACTTTCATCATCATTTAATTTCGAAGGTAGTGTTCATTATCAACTCACAAGCTGAAGAATATTGGAAATATTTTATGACTATAGGGAAAGATTATCCGATTCATTGCAGACCAAATCTATCACAGAGATATGTATGCACTTATTATGACATAGATAATGAAACTACTCTCAAGGACTTTCCATCTTTCTGTTCCTGTCTACATGTCTGTCTGTTTGTTTATTAATCTATCTTCCCACATCACGTCTATTATCAGTTTCTCTTTCCATGTTGCTGTCACACCTCTCTATCACGTTTCTCTGGCGCTATATGACTTCGCTGTTGCGGTGCCTAGTATCTATCAATCAATCAACCTTTCCTTGTTGTTTATTCACTGTGTAAATGGAACGGTTTCATAGTCGAATCCCAATCGACTCAAAGTATTAAAAAAATATATTACCATAAGTTTATTCTTCTTTCTACTAAACCCGATGATGGGAATTTGAAGTGATGGAAAGGAGTTACAAACAAACATCACTCACACACTATTTACAGGAACTCCATCCATTGCTAGTGTTTTGGCTGTATAAAACTCGGTTCGAACTACAACCTGTACGATTCATGGCTGGGTTCGAACTGGCTCGCACACAAATCCACACAAATCCATAAGAAAGCATATCATAACCATCTTTGTAATGCCACATACTACATTAATTTGTATAATGATATTCTATGTACACTCTCAATCCAAAATATCTATCCAGGCTTGCTTCGAATAGCCTGATCGAGTATTAAACGAGCTCAAGCAAACGTGTAACAAGATAAGCGTGTATTTGGTTCACTAGTATGTCAAATAATTCGAAACTTCAACAATTAAGACCTGGATACAAATTTTGGATTGAGAGTGTACATTTCCAATATTTAAAGAGTGTACATTTCCAATATTTACCTCCTGAGGGTCACGAGGGAAACAGTACCGGTACAGGGGGTCATAATCCGTCTCATTTACCTGCAACAAAGAAAAATAAACTTAGAGCACAAAAGAAAATACAAACTAACAAACTATGGATGATATTATATGATTGTAAAGAAGGGTAGGGAAGGGTAGCCCAGGGCATTTGCTTAAGTGTTTGAGAATAATTAACACCACAAAGGAAAGAATAAAAATCGAAGAAGAAAATTAATTAATAGGTCTACACATAACAAAAAAAATCACGTTGCTAAATGACGAACCTTTTTTTTAACACTTTTTCTAATTATTATTGTGGAAGATTCAGTTGTTTATTCCTTCAAGCTATACCAAGAAACAGACACTCCCATTTGTAACATTGATCACATCTCTGTTTCCTGGCATAGTTTGGAGGAATCAAGAGCCCTTCATTTTTTACCAATATGAAAATCTCCTCTTAAGGGACCCTGTGTTGTAGTCAGAAAATTGGAAGTAAATGAGTCCTTCAAATATTGCCACGAAACACTACTTATCTGGAAGGAGCTTGTTTCGTGGCATAGTCAGGAGGAATCGGAAGCCTCCCATTTTCATACACGATCACAGGGTCCTTAATTAACTATCATACTTCAATAATACTTTATCTGAGTCTTCATGCATCAGTACATGGCTAAACAATCATGTGGACATTTCTCTTGTATCAACACAGAAGGAAAAAAGGCACATCTCCATCATCCAGAAATCATGTTAACTTTCACATACATCACTTAAAAAAGGGGGGAAATTTGGTGTTGGTAAATATGGAGCAACTTAATCCTCCAAATTATTCCAAGCAACAACGGAACACCCTTATTTTTGCTTCTCTGGTTCTGCTTCCTGGCATACTTTGGAGGAATCAAGGCACTCCTATGTAACATAGGTGAATTACTCCCTTAATTAAGAACCAGAATAGTTTCATCGTCAGAGAGACACATACAAAAACAAAGAGAAAGACATCATTAATATTTTCATTCACAAGAAGAAAATTCGTGGAAGGGAACCATGGATTTAACAATGTAACTTTTATCCAACTTTTCTTCCTCGAGTTTAGATACTATTATATGGTCCATTCGCTGTGGGGCAAGGCCGACGTGACTCATCTCTCCAACCCAAGGTGTATATATACATGGAGAGTTGCTCATTACAGAACATTGAACTGAAGATAACACACTCAGCTCTTAGTGAGGAATAATTACACTGATATACGAAGGAGCAGATCAAATTCTAACTTAAAAAATGGTAGGAATGTGAGATAGATTATAGCTAGATGTACAGTTGCCAGCACTTATAACTAATACAGTCTTCGTTGTCATACCTCTTCTCCTGTACCAGTTATAAGTGCTGACAATTGTACTATAACAATTATACATTTGGTACATTGGAGCACCTTGATTCATCCAAAGAAAACACAGGAGATTGGACATAACTTTTAATATTATTCTTTATGCATGAAAAAGTGGACATTGAAGGGGAACTTTTGGAGCAAACTGATTCTTCCAAACTATTCCAAACAACAGAACACTATTTTTTTTGCTTTTCTGGTCCTGTTTCCTAGCATACTTTGGAGGAATCAAGGCACTCCAATGTACCAAAAATGAATTACCACCTTAAGAGGAGAGTACTTTTGGTAGATTGAAGCCACTTGGTTCCTCCAAAGTATGCCAGGATAACAGAACCAGAGGAACAAATATAATGGTGTCCTGTTGCTTGGAATAGTTTGGAGGAATCATTTGCTCCAGATTTACCAAAACTTTATCCTCACCTTAAGATATTTTATTTTAACGTATGGGTTAATGTGTGTACTAAATATTCTCTCTCTCTCTCTCTCTCTCTCTCTCCACAGAGGAGTGTTTTGGTGGTGGTGGTGGTGGGGGCTCTTGTCGCCTCCTCCCTCGCCAGGCCTGGTGGTGGAGGTCATGGTGGTGGTGGTGGAGGTCATGGTGGAGGAGGTGGAGGATTTGGTGGAGGAGGTGGTGGGTATGGAGGAGGTGGTCATGGTGGTGGAGGTGGAGGTCATGGGGGTGGTGGTGGAGGTCATGGTGGTGGAGGTGGAGGATTTGGTGGAGGAGGTGGTGGGTATGGAGGAGGAGGTGGAGGTCATGGTGGTGGAGGTGGAGGACATGGTGGAGGCGGTGGAGGATTTGGTGGAGGTGGTGGCGGCTATGCTGGCGGCTCTGGACATAGCAGTTTCAACCTTGGTGGCGGCGGCGGCGGCTATGGTGGTGGTGGCAGTGGCGGCTTTGGAGGAGGTGGTCATGGTGGTGGTGGCAGTGGCGGCTTTGGCGGTGGCGGCAGTGGCGGCTTTGGCGGTGGCGGCTATGGCGGTGGAGGCAGTGGCGGCTTCGGTGGAGGTGGCCATGGTGGCGGTGGAAGTGGTGGTGGTCATGGCGGCGGCGGTCATGGTGGTGGAAGCGGCGGCTATGGCAGTGGTGGCGGCGGCTTTGGAGGTGGCGGTCATGGCGGTGGTGGAGGTGGAAATGGCGGTCATGGCGGCGGCGGCGGCTTTGGTGGTGGCGGTCATGGTGGTGGTGGAGGTGGTCATGGTGGTGGTGGAGGTGGTCATGGCGGCGGCGGCTTTGGCGGTGGCGGTCATGGTGGAAGTGGAGGCTATGGTAAATAAACTTGGACTCTACAACAACAACAACAACAACAAAACAACAACAAACATCAACTCCAGACAGCAGGAGATATTATGCAAACATAATTATATTTATGGAAAAATCTAATATTATGTTGTTCAATAAATAAAGTTCTTAATTTATCTGAAAATATGTTTTTGTGAATCCTCATTGAATTTTGTAAGCTGAAATGTTAACCCCCTCAATAACATACAAGAAACAGCCTACAAAAAAAAAAAAATAATAATAATAATAATAATAATAATAATGAATAATATTTGTTAATTATGTCCGTGTCACAAAACCCTGACACTTTAATTAATAGCGACTCCTCTCTAATTAGGTAATGTCTTCACCTCCAAATTGTTGCATCAGTTGATTTCTATGGATTACACCCACGAGGAATTATCATCATGACACTGAAGTTGGACAATGGCACGAGTGACAACAAAGATGGTGTGATGACTTGGAAGTTCACCCCAAGAAATCATTACACTTTCTCTCGTCATAATATATAATTATTGGCTCACGAAATACATCTTCCAATACCCGGTACATGTTTCTTTCTATGACCATTAATTAATATTTTATGACCAATAATTCTATGATGATAAATGTACCAGAGAAACCAATATGTTTCCTAGATTCACTCATCCCATTAGTGACTGTGTTTATAGTCTGTTCAAAATTTGTGTTCCACTAGCCTCTATCTATCTATCTATTTCTATCTGTCTATCTATCGTTATTTCTATCTATCTATATATCTATCTATTTCTATCTAACTCATTCGTAAAATAAACATAAAATATAGTGAATGTTATAGGTGAGTGTCCATTTGATTCCAGTGTTTTTTTTAACTTCATACAACTTGTTAACAGAATCTTATACCGGTATATCATTATCATCAACATATTTCTTTGCCTGGAAATCACTATTTTTTTTTTCTTTTTATATAGATTACTCTAACAAATGTTATTGTCTTTTGGTATACATTTTTTCATTGCCAAATACTGTTTATATCCGTTCATTATCTCTGGGTATTAAAGGGGTGCAGGAATAGGGGGACAGGGGTGTGTAGAAAGCCTGTCCCCTATTCCCGCACCCCCCTAACCCCCCCAAGTCTGTCCCCCTACTTGCCACGAAACACATACACCTATATGGATGGAGCTTGTTTCAAAGAGTGGTCAGGAGGAATCAGGAGCCTCCAGTTTTCATACACGATCACAGGGTCCTTTAAAACAAATCTAAGTAAACATAGATGACACAACCACCAAGCACATACCGTTCTGGACGAGGAACTGAGTCAAGACGTGTACCATTGTTTGCATTGTGTTGTGGTCACGTCAAAATGGTGAGGATGTCCACACACACACACACAGACTCACACACACACACACACACACACACACACACACACGGTCTTCTCACCTCATCCTATTTTCTCTCCTCTTTATCTATCTCTTCAAATCTTTTCCTTCCTCCATTTTTACCTCATCCTATATGCTTGTGTATGTGTGTATGTTTATGTACGTGTGTGTGTGCATGTACTTGTGTGTGTGCGAGTGTGTGTACTTGTGTGTATGAGTTCATGTGTGTGTGTGCATATTTTTTTTTTGTATGTGTGTGTGTTGCGATCCCATTTACAATAGTGCCATCTCCAGCTGACCACACAACAGGAACAAACGAGGCCTACACACACACAGACACACACAGAGAGAGAGAGAGAGAGAGAGAGAGAGAGAGAGAGAGAGAGAGAGAGAGAGAGAGAGAGAGAGAGAGAGAGAGAGAGAGAGAGAGAAAGCTAACATAATGAACCATAAAGTCGTGTTCAGTGGTTGGTAAGTCTATTCTTCTCTCGAGGATGAGTTTCAATATTACATCCTCTGACCCTCACCTCACCTGCCTGTATGTGTGTGTGTGCGTGTGTGTGTGTGTTCCTCTCACCCTCACCTCACCTGCCTCTCTCTGTGTGTGTGTGTGTGTGTGTGTGTGTGTGTGTGTGTGTGTGTAGTCAGAAAATTGGAGGTAAACGAGTCCTTCAAATATTGCCACGAAACACAACCTATATGAAAGGAGCGTGTTTCATGGCATAGTCAGGAGGAATCAGAAGCCTCCAATTCTCATACACGATCATAGGGTCCTTAATAGGCAAAGTATAGAAGCACTACACCAATTGATTATATGTTAATTAATGACAAATGGAAAATGGACATGTTGTACTGAGAAAGACAGATGTATGTAAGTATAGATGGGGTCTATAGTTGTGTTGTGGTGATGATCGATGATTAAATGAAACTCCTGAATTATTATGAAAGTTCTCGTTGATCGACAGAGGACTTGATTAAGCCTATGTCCAGTGTCAGAACATATATATATACAAAAAAAAAAAAAAAAAAAAAAAAAAAAAAAATTTATAGCCTGTCGCCTTAAGGTGATAATTCACTTTTGTTACATTGGAGTGCCTTAATTCCTCTAAAGTATGCTAGGAAACAGTACCAGAAGAGCAAAAATAATGGTGTTCTGTTGCTTGGAATAGTTAGGAGGATTCAGTTGCTCCAAATTTACCAATACCGAATTTTCGCCTCAAGTTTTCACCAAATTTCATGACTATTTTAGATCTCCACCTCACAATGTTTCCTCTTCCCCTTTTCACCCCCCCCCCCCACGGCAGTCTCCGTTCCCTCTACCTCTCTCCTCATCATCTCCCTTTCCCCACCCTCCCTCATTCCTACCATCCCCCTCCATTTCCTTCATGCTCCCTCTTCCTACCACATCTCCCCCCCCCCTCTCTCTCCACCCGCTAACAATCTCTTCTCCCTATTATTTCATTTCTGTCGTATATTATCTCCCATCTTCACCCCCCCCCCCCCCCTCCTCATCCCCACCTTTCTTTCCTTCACTCATCACTTTCCCTCTCCTTCATCTCTTTTCAACCATCCCAAAACAACTCCATAATTATCCATTCTTTTTCAATTTACCATACAATTATATTTTTATCTCATTATTCTTCTACATTTACACGAATCTCTTCATCAGCCATCTCTCTCCTCCCTCCCAGCCTCTCTCCCCCCTCACCACCTCTCCCTCTCTCCCCCCTCACCACCTCTCCATCTCTCCCCCCTCACCACCTCTCCCTCACTAGCCCTGGTCTTAATTCTTCTGCAGTGGTCGGTTGGTCCATCCCCCAACTGGCGACAATGTCATATATAAGAGAGGGTCAGTCATGTCACCAGCACACTCACCCGTCACTCAACACGACAAAATGGTAAGAGAAGGAGGAAGAGGAAGAGCAGTAACATCACACACACACACACACACAGGGATGAACACAAGACTAAACTCCCACTGCCTTACATATCCACATTATACACACACACTGAAAACCATTATTATTATTTTTTATTTTTATTTTTTTTTTTTCCTTTTCTTATTATTTTTTTTTTTTTGTGCTGCAGAAGGTGGCTCCGTGTGTCCTGCTGTTGGTCCTGGCCTCTACGTCCTACGCACGCCCTGGCGGCTACGGCGGCGGCGGCGGCGGCGGTCATGGTGGAGGTGGAGGAGGACACATCAACTTTAGCATTGGTGGTGGAGGAGGACATGGTGGAGGTGGTGGAGGAGGATATGGTGGAGGTGGTGGTGGAGGATATGGTGGAGGTGGTGGGGGTCATGGTGGGTTTGGCGGTGGCGGCGGCGGCTTTGCTGGAGGAGTTGGTCATAATACTTTCAATCTGGGTGGTGGCGGTGGCGGCTATGGCGGTGGTGGCGGCTTTGGGGGTGGCGGCGGCGGCGGCTATGGTGGTGGCGGTGGCGGTGGCGGCTATGCTGGTGGATCAGGTCATAACAATTTCAATATTGGCGGTGGAGGTGGCGGCGGCTATGGTGGTGGCGGCGGCGGCGGCTTCTTTGGCGGGGGAGGCCATGGTGGAGGAGGTGGCGGCGGCGGCGGCGGCTATGGCGGTGGCGGAGGACACATTAGTTTCAGCATTGGCGGAGGCGGCTTTGGTGGTGGGGGTCACGGAGGCGGCTTTGGCGGCGGCGGCGGCGGCTATGGAGGCGGGGGGAAGGGGTACGGAAAGAAGAAGTAAAAGCCGCCATTACATAGAGTAGATAGTCAGTGTACAGTCGCTCACTAAAGAAAGTAGGGCACCAGACTATTCTAAACGAGAGAGAGAGAGAGAGAGAGAGAGAGAGAGAGAGAGAGAGAGAGAGAGATAATGAGCTTGTCAGTGGTGTCAGTATACAAAAACAGCAATAATTATTCATGAAACATAATGACTCAATGGGTTTTTTATTATTATTATTTCATGAGAGAAGAGGCCCCATACATTTTTTTTAGCGACTGTACAGGGAGGGGCAATACATGTTTGTGTCGTGGTACATACATACATACATACATACATACATACAGTGTTAGTAATAAATTTTGGAGCTAACTGATTCCTGCAAACTATTCCCAGCAACCAGAAGACATCATTTAATATTGTTATTGTTAATCTGGTCCTTCTGTTTCCTGGTGTACTTTGGAGGCTTCACTTGCTCCAGATTATCCAACGCTGTACACTATTTTACTTCCTGTTGTTACTGATCTCAACCGGTGTCAAAAATGGAATATGGTTAATTAATACATTGAATAAAACCCAATCATTAAAAAAAAAAAAAAAAAAATACTTCTCGTTTCTATACCCTTCACAAATTTCACATTGTTTACATTCGCTTATCAACTTTACTGCAACGAGAGATCGACAAGGAGGTCCTGTCCTCTCTTCAACAATACCTCGACGACAGAAAAAATAAAATTGATGGGAGGAAGTGATGTAAACAAAGAAATAACAAGAGCTAACAAACATAATATGAACAACAACATATGTAAACAGAGGTTGGAATAGTGAGAAAGAAAAGGTGATAGAGCGAGGAATTGTTATTGATGTAGTCTATAAGAGTTGGAGAAAAATTAGTCCTTCAAATATTACCACGAAACACCAACTAAAGGGAAGGAGCTTGTTTCGTGCAATGGTCAGGAGGAATCAGAAGTCTCCAATTTTATACACGATTACAGGGTCCTCAATAAGAAAGAAATGTATAATTCCAATGTATTTTTTAATTAGCAAAGTTGGATTGCAATCAAGAAACGAATAACAACTCGAGATAACATAGAAAAAGGGTGGGAAAAACTGCATATATATGGAAGGAGACAATACTTACTCTATAGGTTCATCAATTATTCTGAATTAAAGAGAGATCTGCTGGGGAAAATAAAAATGAAGATGCCTATTGTTTCATTGGGTGTTTCTGAGTGTCACTGGTATTCATAAAAATTCTTGTTGTCAATCAGGTATTGTTAACAACTTTGTGTTCAGCTTTGTAAATATAAACAATATATTGTAGTAAAAGTTAATAAAAATTTATAAACAAATTTAATGGACTCGATAAATACTGTATAAGAATGAATTTTAATGCGATACATAAAGTTGAATTAGAACCAATCAACAGAACCATGTGTCATCTTGAAGGTTTTATATGTTTTCAAAATATCACTAAGCAATTATATAAAGTAGTTGAATTCTATGTAATATGCAATGTGAGAAGTTTACAGTCTTGGGGAGATGAGGTCGCAGAATCATTCAACCTTGAACCTTTTATCTTTTAAGATGTTGATATCTGTACATATTATCATGATCCTGTTCAAGTTTATTAACCAACGCATGTTTTGTCTTTATTTGTATTTTATTTTGTGTTCGACGCCTGTAGTTATGTAGATGATGCTTGGAAGTTTCCTACAAACTATGTTATGTGATCATAAAAATTTTTTTTTTGTTATATTATAGGAAACTTTCGCGCTAACTTAATTTTGCATACTGCAGATTATTCATGCAAATAAAACTGGAATTAATGTATCTCTTTAATATCAATAAATGAAACCATACCCTGCACGAGTTAAAATTAACCTCTCTGAATCGAGTTACTTGAAATAAACCTCGAAAATAATATTCATACGATGAAGTAGTGAACAATAAATAGTGATATTATACAGTACACTGACCACTACACTCTACACTCTACACTCTACCTCATCCACAGAGATATGCAAACATTGTAATAGTATACATAGTACCAGTAGTACCTGTGTGTGCCTCAAGTTGTCTGAAAAGAAAATATTGACAACAAATATTATGTATGGCACTACAAAATGCTTTACTTTATTGATATTTCAGAGTTCTTATAAAACTCTCACCTTCTGTTTGGTTTCCATGAGCTGCCACCTTTAATTTACGTAAGTTATACCAACCCATTGCTTTTACTCCAATAGCCTATCCAATACAAACAAGGAAATCAACTCCAACACACAAGGGCTGACAGACAATATCTTTGTTCGCTTCAACAGAGACGGAGTTATTGCCTTTCAAGGAGAAATTCGCCCATCAACCCACAAAGCCTCACTCACCTCTCGATAATGACCAATTGTTACCGACAAAACACACTCACACGAACACACACGCGCACACACAAACTCACACATAAGCAAGCATACTCAGACGCACACACACACGCATACGCACACTCACACCCTTTTTTTTATACATTATTTTACATTTTTTACATTTTTTTACATCTTTTACATTATCTTCAAACACTGATCATGTTCACTGTCATTTGTTTCAACATACGAAGCATCACAGGATTTACTAAGCATTTGTCCAGTTTAGGAATGTACTAATTTTCCTTGACATAAGTACAGTTGCCAAAAAAGGTGTTGTGACAAATCTTGATAGAACTTTAACCATAGTAATATCCACAGCTATTTGTAGGGACTATAAGCATGTATAACAGAAGGAAATATATACATCCTTCTGTAATACATACTTATAATCCCTACAAACAACTATGGACATTAATATATTTAATGTTGTATCAATAGTTGTCGCAGTACCTTTTTTGGCAACTGTACATACATTCATTTTTGCTATATTCTTTATGATCTCGGCATATTTGTGTCATGTTCACATCGAGGAACATGTCCTCTCCATTACAGGCATGACTGGGCTTACATAACAAGTGTTCACGCACGACGCATGACGCACGAGGAGAACATTGTGCTCTGCTACGCCACATATGTCTCATACAATTGAACTCTTGCGTATTGTAAGAATGTGACCAGCGACGGAATCACTTCAAACTTTTACATCAATCGAAATATCCTAACAGAAATCAGAATTACGAGATAAAGACTGACTTAGTATCTGAGAAACAACTTAGTTTGTGTATATCTGGGTGATTAAGGTCTGTACAGCTAGTAAATCAAACCCATCATACCCATACCATAAACATATTTGCAAGATTATATAAAACCTAGCAGGTGCATTTTGATTGCAATGCACTTTGATTTGTAATAACCGAACGCTATTATTAGAATAATGAGAAGCTGTGTTGGCATCAGGTTCTTCATGTGCTGGATTGATAGCAACTGTCACAGGTTCTTGATCAATGTCATCCAATAAATCATGAATTTCATTTAGTGTCAGTCTGAAAAAAGTTGATATTGTACAAACTAATATTTATGGTATTTTCAATGAAACACATAATTATGCATCATATGGCCACTAAAATCACGGTAATAAGGAGTTTACTATATAAAGATCAAGATAAATACTCATACTACAGAATGCCTGGGAGAAATCTTTATCACAATTAAAAAACTTCCATTCTCTCAGCAGGAAAAACTCCGGAGTGATAAAAATGAACATAGGAATGCCTAATGGCAGGAAATCCTGCCACCTAATTATAATTTACATATAACACAGGTAAAAGTTTAGTTATTTCTTTTTTGATGTATACATTTTATAAGGACACTCTCGTAGATGGGGTGGCTGCTATCATTATCCCAATGTGGCTTACATACTTAGTTATACACACCTGTCTTTGTGATGATGTCACACACCAGTGTTTGAAAGTCAACTGACAACCCTTGGTAAATCACAGAGACATCTGGCTTGGGGAATAACAAGATAGAATCTGTGGGAATGTTCAGTGTTGATATGAACAGAACAGCACTGATTTCAACATATCCAGACCTGTCTAAATGAAGTGGCAGGAATTCCTGCCAATAGGCTTTAATGGGTTAATTGTCGTGCCCATAAGAGAGATATCAAGTCAATTAACGAGTGGTCAAGTTGTATTTGAGTACCCATTCGAACCTTCATGATGAATAAAGTTGTGGCAATTACTGAAATGCGATTTGGTAACGACGGACGTGAGTGGTGACTGAGTTTCCACATTTGGTCTAAGGATATGGTAGTGAGGTAAGAAAGGAGATACAGGAACTTCTTTCCTCAATTGTACCAATAAAGTATTCTGTCAGCCAACTATATAACGAAATGTGCTTCCATTCCCATATACCTCAAAGGTTTCACACATAGGCTATATATTATATGAAGCTAAACTACTGATCAACTCAAAACTACATGTACTCGTTTGGCTTTATCTTTACCTACTCGCATAATTTACTGGTTAACATACACAGTCTAGTGTTGTCCATTGAACATAAGAAGTGTTCTGACGTATACTGTGATGGTTGTGAAAGCATATAACCCTCTTTGGTGGAAGCTGAACTCTCCACTACAATTTTTCTATGAGTTTGTAGTTCTCAACTTCTGTCGATAAGCAACTATTTTGTGGATAGACAACTTTTGGTATATTGGAGCACCTTGATTCCTCCAAATGGTATAAAACAGTAGCCATCACGAGAAGTTTATCTCTTAAAGTACACATACACACTGGACGCACGTACGAAAGGTCAGACTTGCTTGAAAAATACATTACAGACACATTTCTGTCCTCAGTAACTCAGTCTATGGTCTGCAACATAACTTACAATATATAATAGACTGACCAGATTGAAACAGGCCCACCAAAAATATTACTTAACAAATAAAAGAACCCTCAAGGTATTAAATACACACACACAAAAGTATTATACACACATACACACACACGCACAAGGCATTAGAAACACATACATACATACACACACACACACACACACACACACACACACACACACACACACACAAAGAGCCACAACACAAGGAGAATGTCACTTCTGCTCAAAAAGTACAATGACCCAGTTAAAAGTTAATGATGTGATGAGGACCAATGAGCCCTGATAATCACCACCACGTGCACACACACACACACACACACACACACACGAGGAGCGACGCAGCCTCAACAATGTGCCAAGATAAAGCAACAAAAAATAAAAATAAAAAATAAAATAAAACTCCATTGTGACGTCATGATCCAAGCAAGCAGGGAGGTTCCAATCGAGACTCAGGGATTATTGGTTATATTATCTACCTTATATTCCAGCATATATTTCTATCTGTGGGTTTTTTTCCAACACATTTGACATCAAGCTTAGTGGGTTATACACGTATGATTCTATAAATTATTACTGAGAATTCGTAGCTAATATCCAATACAGGTATGATGTATCGATTTAAATTTATGTTTGGATGGCTAGTGACATTTGGCAATAAGTATGAATGTCCCCAGATATACGTATGTTTGTATATATATACGCTGGATCAGTTAACACATCACACAGTCACTGATCTGCCCTCCTTTCCTAAACATCAATATGGTGAGATCTGAACACACAAAAAAATGAACACAAAAATATTCTCAAAGTTCATCTCGAAATTTTCTCAAAGTTCATCTCGAAATATTCTCAAAGTTCATCTCGAAATTTTCTCAAAGTTCATCTCGAAATATTCTCAAAGTTCATCTCGAAAGAACAAGTCAAATTGGTGCTGTATTAATCAATTATATATTAATTTATAATGATTTTGTTTCAAATGGGTTTCTATAATAATTTACATATAATTATGACAGAACCTTCACTGCTTATTTATAATGCTGTAATAACTGTACTTATTGATCATATTCCTCATTATTATTTATTTCATTATTTAGTCATCGATTTTATCCTCAGTTTTATCCTTAAGTTTTGTAAATGGAAATTCCGCGTGTATCATTGTAATTATTTCTATACATATCATTCTTATAACATAGCTTGCCCGGTTATAGATGCAAATTTGTGTATCATTGTATATTTTTCTATACATTTCATTCTTATAACATAACTTGCTCTGTTATAGATGGTAATTTTTGTATTGTTGTAATTTTTCACACACTACATTTCGTCCTTCTAACATAATCTTAATTCTTGCCCTGTTATATATAGATAGTAATTTTTGTTTACACTATATTTCGATCTTGCAACGTAATCTACTTACCTTGTTATAGATAGTAATTTTTGTATCGTTATTTTTTTTTCTTACAAATATTTCGTCCTTGTAACCTAATCTTGCCTTGTTATAGATAGTAATTTTTGTATTGTTATTTTTTTTCTTGCAAAATATTTCGTGGTTGTGACCTAATCTCCTTGGCCCTGTCTCTCCTGCAGAAGTTGGTGTTGTTAAGCGTCGCCTTGCTCCTGGGGGCCACCTGCCTCGCTCACCCAGGAGGTAATCCCGTGGGTGCAGGAGCCGGACACACTGGGGGAACTGGAGGCTTCGGCGGCGGCGGCGGCGGCTTTGGAGGTCACGGTGGAGGAGGCTATGGTGGAGGTGCTAGCTTCTCCACCCTTCTTGGAGGTGGTGGACATGGTGGAGGTGGAGGAGGATATGGCAGGGGTGGGTTTGGTGGTGGAGGTGGTGGAGGACATGGTGGAGGTGGTTATGGTGGTGGTGGTGGTGGAGGACATGGAGCCAGTTTCTCGACCTTCCTTGGCGGCGGCGGCTACGGTGGTGGCGGCGGCGGACATGGGCGTGGTGGTGGTGGTGGGGGATATGGTGGAGGTGGTGGAGGCTTCGGAGGTGGAGGACATGGAGCCAGTTTCTCGACCTTCCTTGGCGGCGGCGGCGGCGGCTATGGTGGCGGTGGCGGCGGCGGACATGGGCGTGGTGGTGGTGGTGGTTATGGTGGTGGTGGTTATGGTGGTGGTGGAGGGGAAGGTGCCGGGGCGGGACATACAGGTGGCACTGGCTTTGGCGGTGGCGGCTATGGCGGCTTTGGCGGTGGACATGGCGGCTTTGGCGGGTTTGGCGGTGGACATGGTGGCGGCGGCGGGGGAGGCGGAAAGGGCTATGGAAAGTAAAACCAATAAAAATAAAAATAAAAATAAAAATGCAATATCCAAATAATATTCAGAAATTCTGATGGATAAGAAATTCTTGTTTTTGTTTTTAGGCAACACACGGGAACCTCGTCTCAAAAACTGTTATAACTTATTAATTAACAATAAAAATAAACTACACAAAAATTGTCTCTTGTTTGACATCCTTACACACAGAAGAGTAAACACCATTGATTGTAGTGGTGGATTGATTGATTGATTGATTGATTGACTGATTGATTATTAGGCGCCGTTTGTAGTTGTGGAGTTGATGTCACATTACTGGGGCTAAAAAAAAAATAGTAGGAAATACAGTGAGTAGCCTACAACCCATCCCAGCTATACCCTCTTCAAAACTTTTGTTCCTTTTGGCCTCTTATGCTTGTTTAGATAGATATAAATAGATAGATAGATAGATATTTAGATAGATAGATAGATAAATAGAGATAGTTAGATAGATAGAAATAGATAGATAGAAATAGCGATAGATAGACAGATAGAAATAGCGATAGATAGACAGATAGAAATAGCGATAGATAGACAGATAGAAATAGCTAGATAGATAGAGGCTATAGAGGAACACAAATTTTGAACAGACTTATAGGTCATACCAGTATACAGTATTATGGAAAATATATCTGATACCATACTATACTTGAATGTAACCCCCTAGAAATTATTCATAATATCTGGGATGTATTAAATGGTTGTGGGAGTAGGGGGAGAGGCTGGGGGGGGGGGTTGAGGGGTGCGGGAGTAGGGGGAAAGACTTGGGGGGGGGGGGGTGAGAGAGTAGAGGAACAGGATGTCAAACTCCACGGGTACCAAACTCCTATGTTCATTAGAGATTATTATGAAGGGAAAAGGAGTTGGCAGGTTTGTGGTGTGGAGTTGGCAGGTTGGGATAAGTTGTTGGCAAATTGGGGTAAGAGGTTGGGTAGATTGAGGTAAGGGTTTGGATAGATTGCATTGGGTAGAAAGGAGTTGGTAAATAAGAATAAATAGTTGGCTAAGATGGGGTAAAAGATTGAGAGATTGAGTATAAGGAGTTGGTGATATGCTCGATGAACTTATTTAGGTCTTGCCAGTATGTCCTCGAAGAAGTAAAGATTTGTTATGTTAGCCTTTTTCCCATTATGATACAAAAAATGGAAAATATAAAAACGTTGAATGAATTATGTCTTAAAATTAAAAGGGTGTTGTAATTGATTATTATTATTGATTTTTTAGAAAGGTGATTTTTGTTGTTTGTAAAAATATTGGTATGAAAATAAATGAACAATGAAGAATGATATATTTTTCCCTACTACTATTATTGATGTATTTATAAACACTGCGCATGCTCAAACACGCACGAATGCACACGCACACACGAACACACGCACACATACACACACGAACACACATGCACACACATACACACACGAACACGCATACACACACGAACACATACACACACATACGAATACACAGACACACACATACAAATACACACACACACAAGAATACATACACACACACAAATACACACACATACACACACACACACGACTACACAAACACACACACGAATACACACACACACACACGAATACAAACGCACACACTTGAAAAAAAAAAAAAAAAAAATGCAATCTATCAGCCACCAACCCACTCATGACTACACACACACCAACATCTGTGACTCGGTGCCGTACACCTGTAGTTTTATCAAATAACAGAAAGAGACAAAAAACATTATCAAAAAGATGTGTTTGTAATTCATTTTGTTTACATGTAGCATTAACAACAACAACAATAACAACAGCAACAACAACAACAACAGCAACAGCAAAAGATGCGTTTGTAATTCATTTTGTTTACATGTAGCATTAACAACAACAACAACAACAATAACAACAGCAATAGCAACAACACTACTACTACTACTACTACTACTACTACTACTACTACATAGTTCCTAAAATTAAAACTACAGCTATTTATAAAACTAATAACATTCTTAGGACATCATTATCATTATCCAATCCAATGTCATACGAGATTGACTGAAGGGAAGGGACAATGGTACAGTTGGACACAGGAATGGGTGCTACAGCCCAGGTGAAAGATACTTGTCCCATTTGAGTAACCAGTGTCTATTATCAGGTACTTGCTTTTTATTATCATCCTCAATACTGACTTCTAAAACCCCCCCAAGCCTGTCCCCCTATTCCCACACCCCCAAGTCTCTACTCCTGCACCCCTTAAAACCCCCTCGACCCCCCTAAACCCCCCCCAAGCCTGTCCCCCTATTCCCACACCCCCTTCAGGCCATCCAACCCAGTACGTCGCCTGCTCTGCCACCATAAGGGGAGTGTGTTATAAGATTAATACACTTCTTTTAATGATTCCTTGGCCTCCTTTAGAAACTGAACTGCATTCTCTGAAGAGTCAATTGTTTCGCTATCTCTGACGACACACAACAATGATGTGTTCAAATTTTTGTTGATTTCTTTCCAGTTCATGTCCATCTCAGCCGCCCTCTCACTTTAACACTCTCCCCCCTCCTACTCCTACTCCTCCTCCCTCCTCTCCCACCCTCTACCCTCCTCTCCCACCTCCTACCTTCTCTCCAACCCTCTACCCTCTCTCCCATCCTTCTCCCTTCTCTCTTACTCCTCCTCCCTCCTCTCCCATCCTCTCCCTTCTCTCCCTCTTACCTTTACATTCTCCTCCTTACCTACACTTTCCACTCTACCTTTTGCTTCCCTCATCCCTCTTCTCATGTTTACTATTTCCCTTCTTTTACCATCTCCCATTTCCCCCCCTTTTAACATTTCCTCCATGCAAACATCATCGTCTTTCTCTTTCCTTCCCTCTTTTCCTTTCCCATCCTCTCCTTCCATCTACCTCATTCCCTCTCCTTCAGTATCTCTAACTTCCTTCTTTATATCATCTTCAAGTGGCCTAGTACTCTCTCCCCTCCTCTCTCTCTCTCTCTCTCTCTCTCTCTCTCTCTCTCTCTCTCTCTCTCTTTTCATCGAGTCCCTATACTCCCTCCCTTCTCTCTCCTCCCCTTCTTCTCCTCTCCTTTATTTCTACCAAGTCCCTTCTTCCTCCCTCCCTCCCTCCCTACCTCTCCTTCCCCCCTACTCTCATCCTTCTCCAATTCTCTCCTCTCTTTCCCCCTATTCCTATTCTCTCCTTCCTTCTACTCCCATATCTCTCCAATTCTCTCCTTTCCTTCCCCTACTCCCATCCCTCCTCTCCTATTCTCTCCTTTCCTTTCCCTACTCCCATCCCTCCTCTCCAATTCTCTCCTTTCCTTCCCCCTACTCCCATCCCTCTCATTTCCTTCCCCCTACTCCCATCCCTCTCCTATTCTCTCCTCTCTTCCCCCCTACTCCCATCCCTACCTCCAGCACATGCAGCTTCCCTCCCCCATCATCGTTCTGGACCCCCTCCTCCTCCTTCCCTCTGCCCCCCACGACATCCATCCATTGTTGTTGTCGTATATAAAGTGTGCACCTGCCAACACATTCACACATCCACCAAGTGTCCAAGTCCACTAACATGGTAAGAGAAACACATTAACACTCACTCATGATATCATTTGTATTATTATTATTATCATTATTAAACAGAAACACATTGATTGCATTGGTATTATTATTATTATTATTATTATTATTATTATTATTATTAAACAGAAACACATTAATACTCACTCAGGATTTCATTGGTATTGTTATTATTATTATTATTAAACAGAAACACAAAAATGCACATACAAGCATTAAAAGGAACTTGCAAACACACACACACACACACACACACCTAAGGAACTATTAACACTGTGACCTTCCTTGTGGTACAGAAGGTGGCGTGTGTTTTACTGCTGGTCCTGGCGACGTCCCTGGCCCTCCCCGGGGGGTATGGCGGCGGCGGCGGCGGTAGTGGAGGCGGGGGTGGCGGCGGATATGGAGGTGGTGGAGGCGGTGGAAGTGGCGGTGGCGGTGGTGGAGGCGGACACATTCACTTCAGCATTGGAGATGGCGGCAGCGGCGGCGGCGGCGGCGGCTATGGTGGCGGTGGTGGCGGATTTGGCGGTGGAGGTGGTGGTTTTGGAGGTGGTAAGGGCGGTGGCGGTGGTGGCGGCGGATTTGGTGGTGGCGGTGGCGGTGGAGGCTATGCCGGCGGCTCTGGTCACAACAACTTTTACCTAGGAGGTGGCGGTGGCGGCTTCGGTGGCGGCGGCGGCGGCGGTGGTGGATTTGGAGGTGGCAAGGGAGGTGGTGGTGGTGGTGGTGGTGGTGGATTTGGCGGTGGCGGTGGCGGCTATGCTGGCGGCTCCGGTCACAACAACTTCAACCTTGGTGGGGGAGGCGGTGGTTTCGGTGGAGGCGGTGGTGGCGGATTCGGAGGCGGCGGCGGAAAGGGAGGCGGTGGTGGTGGCGGCTTCGGTGGTGGCGGCGGCGGAAAGGGAGGCGGTGGCGGCGGTGGCGGCGGTGGCGGCGGATTTGGAGGTGGCGGTGGACACATCTCATTCAGCATTGGCGGCGGCGGCAAGGGAGGTGGCGGCTTTGGTGGCGGTGGTGGTGGCGGGGGTAAGGGGTACGGCAGGAAGTAAGCCGCCAACACCAGCCTCCCTACACACACACACACAGCGAGGTCAACTTTATGGGGTCATGAACTGTACTATAATATCTATGTCTTAATTTAAATAATGAATAAACATTTACTTTTCCCATCTCAAGTCTTAATTAATATTCCTATAATTATGATTAATGCCTAGAAATAATTATGTGTCACTTACGGAGATCCTACAATAATTATCATGCAAAATTAAAATTACATTAAACTTTTTCACTTCACTAAAATTGAGTCTCTATTATTACTTTATAAATCAAATATCTTCCACTTATCACCTATGTATGGAAAATTACACACATGTTCCGGTTATCATATATATTCAATATTTATACCTACAATGTACTTGAATATAAAGAGGAATGAATGTATGCCAGAGAGAGAGAGAGAGAAGGAGGGAGAGAGAGAAAAGGGGGGAGAGAGAGAGTGTGTGTGTGTGTGTGTGTGTAAGGAAAGGTAGGCAAGAATATAATGTTATGACAGAAAGGCATTAATTAATTGTACTAGACCATAAGCCCAGTAAAGTATGTGTAATTAAGTAATTAGTGGGATGTTTTTTGTGTCGAAAATATCCTCTGTCCCCCCTCGTGGTCACATGACAATTTGCATAGCATGACACACAAACAGAGTCTCTTCATTTAGATAATATTATATAGAAGACAAAATAGATGGAAACAGAAACAATGGAAAAATATATTGAATAGGGACAAGTGAAGCAAGAGAGGAAAGGGAATGGCTCGGGTCCGATGGGGTGCCCAATTCCTTATTAGATTGTCTAC
The DNA here is from genome assembly GCA_034508575.1 of Petrolisthes manimaculis. Classification (NCBI taxonomy): domain Eukaryota; kingdom Metazoa; phylum Arthropoda; class Malacostraca; order Decapoda; family Porcellanidae; genus Petrolisthes; species Petrolisthes manimaculis. The sequence goes on from JAWZYT010004774.1 coordinate 184,796, forward strand.
TTCTATAGACGAGAAAGAAATTGAGGACCGAAGGAAGAGAGAATGAAGAACGAAGGGAGAGAAAATGAAAAAGGAATGGAGAGAAAATGAAGAACTAAGGGAGAGAAAATGAAGAACTAAGGGAGAGAAAATGAGGAACTAAGGGAGAGAAAATGAGGAAGGAATGGAGAGAGAATGAGGAAGGAATGGAGAGAGAATGAAGAACGAAGGGAGAGAGAATAAAGAACAGTGTATAGGCAGAGTAAAGGAGGAAAGGAGATATATTCTATTCTACACCGATATCCCTATTTTCATACAGACGTGGACATAAATTTCAGTACACGTATGGGTAACTCAAACAAACTAAATGTTGACTATATATGTTTTCATCTTCTCATATGATGTTCCTGGTTTGAATAGTGAGTGGTGCTGCTGCTTGTAGTAAACAATTGAAAATTATGGAAAATATTTTTGTAATATATCATGGAAAAAAGGAACTGAAGGCTGGAAAAGATGCAATTAAATCTCTTTCGGCAGACATTCAAAACATTGTAAAATTACCAGCTGATGTTATAGCTTATTTTGTTCGGTGTAGGATGTTTTTCCGAATCCGTGCTCTTAACAGAAAACTTAGAGGCTCGAAGATACCACCAAGGAAATGTCTTAAATAGGTCTGTGTGCGCATACATATAGCTAGATATATATAATTATGGATATACAGTATAATATATAAGCAGACAAAGATTAGATAAGTGCATTTTAAATTTACTAAGCCATTTATATGTAAATGTAATAATAAAAATTGAAACCTTCTTTAAGATTCTTACATCTCTATCCACTCGTGTGTTTGAGAGAGAGAGAGAGAGAGAGAGAGAGAGAGAGAGAGAGAGATGGTGGCCGTGAGCTGACCTAGTGTATCTGGATCTTGGTATGTCCCACGCACGCATACGCATACGCATGCACACACACACACACACACACACTAGCAAAAAAAAAAAAAAAAAAAAAAAAAAAAAATGCAAATATGTCTTTTCTTTATACGAAATTTAATTAATTATATTTTACTCTCTGAAAGAAAATAACACTATTTTTTAATTACACCGCTGTTTCATGGTGTATAATTTCGAGGAATCAGTAGCCTTCCAGTTACCCTGACATTATTTCGTTACCCCCTTCAAGCGTTTCTGTTACATGGTATAGTTTTGGAGTAATTAGTAGCCTTCAAGTTACCCCGACAAGTTACCCCATCAATAGTTGCCTCAAGCGTTTGTAAGTCCATTGAGTATGATAAAAGATGAATGAATGGTAGGTTTTACGGATGGCCAAGTGCAGAGAGAGAAGTGGAGCAGAGAGAGAGAGAGATATATACCTGTCATGTCACTTGTTGCTAAATCAGTAATGAAATGGCAAACATTAATCTTGAGAGTTATTAGAAATGTTGAGGTTATTATATAGATGTAACACGAGACTAGCATCTTTTATGTAGAATCTTTACACACACACACACACACACACACACACACACACACACACACACACACATACACATACACATACACATACACATACACATACACATACACACACACACACACACACACACACACACACACACACACACACACACACACACACACAAACTCAAACACACAGACAAACACACACCACTTAATTAAGAGAAGGATGGAATATTGCACCTAATTTCACCATCTTAACCTGACCTAAACTTAAACTAACTCTGGTCCATCCTCACAATGCATGCCTCCCACTCCCCCCGTTCCCTTCTCACCCCCAAGCAAGCAAGAACCGAAAGCACCCCATTCCCTCCAATACAAAAGTTCTCTCACCCCCTCCTACATCTCCTCACACCCCTCCAACTCTCCCCTCCCCTTCTCACCCCCAAGAAAGAACCGAACCATGGGCCGAAGTCACCCCATTCCCTCCAATACAAAAGTTCTCTCACCCCCTCCTCCATCTCCTCACTCCACCCCTCACGGCATTGTCATATATAAATGGGATTTGTGTTTCATCTTCATCACTGTGACTCTCTCGAAGCCCAATCACACCAGCATGGTAAGACGAGAAGTATATAATATTATGTACAAGTTGCTTATACTTATACCAGATTAACCAATGATAGACCTGAGTCCACATTTTAATAATGTAAAGTTTACTACTACGCAAAAATTATGACTTATATATGTTAAGCGATTGTATATACATCAGTTGTGTTTATTTGGCGTTTGAGAAGGTAAATATAGGCACTTCAGACAAGACAATGTATTTCTAGTTAAGGGATAATAATACTGTACAATCTTCCATTCAAATTCAGTGACAACAACAATGCCGACCCAAATATTTGTATCTTCTACCGCCATGACTGTACTTTGGGTATACTGTATATAAGAGCACCTCAAATTTTCTAAAGTTTGTGTTTTTTTTATTCCATCTTGTGTTCCTTCTACAGAGGTTGGTGTTGGTGTTGGTGTTGGTGGTGTTGGTGGTGTTGGTGACCTGCCACGCTTTTCCGGGAGGGTCGGGGTATGGTGGGGGTGGAACTGGAGGTGGAGGTGGTGGCGGCGGCGGCGGCGGCTTTGGAGGTGGAGGTGGAGCCAGTTTCTCTACCATTCTTGGAGGAGGGTATGGCGGCGGTGGTGGTGGCAGTGGTGGAGGTGGTGGCGGTGGCGGCTATGGAGGTGGTGGAGGCTTTGGAGGTGGTGGAGGCGGTGGTGCAAGCTTCTCTACCATCTTAGGAGGGGGATATGGTGGCGGCGGGGGCGGCGGAGGCTTTGGAGGTGGTGGATATGGAGGAGGTGGCAGCGGAGGCGGCGGCGGAGGCTTTGGAGGTGGAGGTGGTAGTGGTGGAGGTTTTGGAGGTGGAGGAGGGAAAGGAGGAGGTGCGAGTTTCTCCACCATTCTTGGTGGAGGGTATGGTGGTGGTAGTGGTGGTGGCGGTGGCGGCGGCTTTGGAGGTGGTGGTGGTGGAGGTTTTGGAGGTGGAGGAGGGAAAGGAGGGGGTGCGAGCTTCTCCACCATTCTTGGAGGTGGATATGGAGGAGGTGGAGGAGGAGGAGGTGGATATGGAGGAGGAGGTAGTGGTGGAGGTGGTGGAGGTTTTGGAGGAGGTGGAGGAGGGAAAGGAGGAGGTGCTAGCTTCTCCACTATTCTTGGAGGTGGATATGGAGGAGGTGGAGGAGGAGGTGGAGGTGGGGGTGGGGGTGGGGGTGGTAAGGGAGGCTATGGAAAATAAATATGAACAAAAATCTCCTTTATTTACAAATGCTCTTCACTATATATATATAATCCTTCAATGTCAAGAACTGTCATGTTTGTTCAATATTATGTAAATTGTTTTGTAAAGTATTATGTAAATTATCATGTAAATTATTTTGTACACATAAATGTAAAGAAGTATATAATGTTTGTTATCTTTATATTAAGGTTGTCATGACTACTGAAATAAATAAATAAACTGTAGAATTATTATGCATTGGACATTCTTTCTTCATAATCCTCCTAATTGTTGAGAGAGAGAGAGAGAGAGAGAGAGAGAGAGAGAGAGAGAGAGAGAGAGAGAGAGAGAGAGAGAGAGAGAGAGAGAGAGAGAGAGAGAGAGAGAGAGAGAGAGAGAGAGAGAGAGTGGGGGGGGGGGGTAAATCTAACCTTTCGCTCTGTGTGTTTTTATTAACCTCCCTATAATATAAATATGTAAGAATATAAATACGTAATAATATAAATATGTAATAATAAAAATATGTAATAATATAAATATATAATAATTACACCTCAAGAACGCCAATAATAATAATAATAATAATAATAATAATAATAATAATAATAATAATAATAATAATAATAATAATAATAATAATAATAATAATAATAATAATAATAATAATAATAATAATAATAATAATAATAATAATAATAATGATAAATAATAATAATGATAAATAATAATAAATGATAATAATAATAATAATAAATAATAAATAATAAATACAACTAATAATAATAATAACAACCATGTTAACAAATTGCAAGGAGAAAAATTTGTTGTTATTAATGCACACACACAAACAAATATACAAACATACAAAAAAAAAAAAACATACACACAAAGACACAAACACGCACACCCACACACACAAACAAACGAAAAAACCCACCCACCCACCAACCCAGTGCTAAAACAAGGGTCGTATCTTTTATAGAACTTATTACTCTTGTTTGTAAGGGTGAAAGTTGCCCTGTCACCAAATGGACTCGTATAAACATTACTCACCATTGCCCTTGACATAAACAGGTAAAGGAACGTCGTTATTATACACACCAAAAACATATATAATAAAAAAAAAAAATCATACAAAAATAAAAATAAAAATAATCATACAAAAAAAAAATAATAATAATAAAAATATCTTTGACCATGTGAAAAAATGATAATAATAATAAAAAAATCTTTGACCATGTGAAAAAATAGTAATGATAATAAAAAAATCTTTGACCATGTGAAAAAATAGTAATAATAATAAAAAAATCTTTGACCATGTGAAAAAATAGTACTAATAATAAAAAATCTTTGACCATGTAAAAAAATAGTTGAAAAGACGTACAGCTAGATAGAAAGTTTAAATAAAAAAAAATAAAAAATAGATAGATAAAGAGAGACCAGCAGATACACATAGATAAACAGACAGAACGACAGACAGATAAATAGACAGTCAGACAGGCAGATAAACAGACAGATAAGTAGCAAGATAGACAGATAAACAGACAGATAAGTTGTGAGACATACAGATAAACAGACATAAGCCGACAGAGAAACGGGCAGATAAATAGCAGACAGAAAAATAAACAAACAGATATGTAGACCGACAGAGAGACAGACAGACATATAAGTAGACAGACAGAGAGACAAACAGACAGATAAATAGCCAGCCAGACAGATAAAGAGAGACAATAACACACAATCAGACCAACAGAGACAGACACACACACACACACAAGTAATCTGACAAACCTCAGAAATATACACCCCACTTCCCTTCCCTTAAATGATGGTGGTGTAAGAAGAAGAAGAAGAAGAAGAACAACAACAACAACAACAACAACAACAGCAACTGCAACAACAACAGCCACAACAAAATACAAGTCACTCCTTCAATTATACCCTAAAGAAAAGGAAGATATTGTCGGTAGTAAAGGAGGCTACAGATTACAGTATTTACAGTCTACCTCCAGCATTAACATTTATCTGTGGCACTGTTTTAAAGGACTCGGCCGCCTTTAAATTGCAAGCAAGGAAAGTCACAGTCCCTTTTACGTATCTTATAATTGTGTTTTCTTTCTTGACGACAACGATAATAATTAATAAAAAAAAATATATATTACCAAAAAAAATATATATGAAATATATATATATATATATATATATATATATATATATATATATATATATATATATATATATATATATATATATATATATATATATATATATATATATATATATATATAAATAAATATTATTAATTAAAACAAAAATATTAATTAAAAAAAAATTATTAATATAAAAAAAAAATATATAATAATAATAATGGTATGTGGGGTAAGTATGTAGTGATATGAGGGTAAGTATGTGGTATGTATATGGTGATATGAGGAGTAAGTATGTGGTATGTATGTGGTATGTATGTGGTGATATGAGGAGTAAGTATGTGGTATGTATGTGGTGATATGAGGAGTAAGTATGTGGTGATATGAGGGGCAAGGAGAGCGGCAGATAAAACAAAATTACACTGTCATAATTAATAACATTTGCACAGATAAACCTATAAATTTCATCAGAGGGAAAAGGAAGAGACAATTGGAGTCAAGCTGATGCAATGTTAAATAAAAAAAATAGATAAAAAAAATCATACAAAAATAATAAAAAAACAGTAACCAAACGTGGAAGAGTTCACACACATGTTTTTCTCGTGTTGCAGAGCTTACTACTGTCTTCTTTCTACACTTGCCAACTTACCCCAAAGGCTCTCCAAGCAAGTGTTTCACAAGTACAGTACAGTATACGCCGCCACCTTCCCTTCCTTTTACACATCCTTTCCCAACCTGACACAAGCAATCATGGGTTGGTTGGTTGGTTGGTTGGTTGGTTGGTTGAATTTCATGGCTGTGAGCTTCCTTTTAGTGAGACGTTCAACATTTCCGTGAACTAAATCATGCTATATTGAAAAGATGGATGGATGGATGGATGGATGAATGGATGGATGAACGGATGAGCTTGATGGATGGATTGATTAATGGATGGCTAAGCTTGATGCATGAATGGATGGACGGATGAATAGTTATATGAATTGATAGATGGATGAATGAATAGATGGATGAATGAATAGATGGATGAATGGATTGATGTAGCTCCAGTATAGGTATTGTATATTGCTGTTGTTATACACGCATATCACAACAACAACAACAACAACAACAACAACAACAACAACAACAACAACAACAACAACAACATCTCACTCAGACTTTATACATGAATTTGGATCTTATAAACAAAACACACAGTCACGATGAGAATATTTTGCATACCTTTCCATCAGAGGTCAGTCAGCGAAGGGAAGGAGGAGGAGGAGGAGGAGAAAATAAAACAAAACAGGAGAAGACAAACTAAGATGAGACAAAACAGGAGAAGACAAAACAGGAGAAGACAAAACAGGAGAAGACAAAATAGGAAGATAAATTAATAGAAAACATAATTATATTTCACCTTGTAACGGCGACGAAAAAAAAATGCTACAATAAATTACAGTATGATAAAAAAAATCGTGTAAAGAAACCAAAACATGAAATATATAAGAGTTAAATATAAGAATTAATGTGGATGGAGAAGGATGGTTTTGGCTCAATGACTTGTGTGAACTTTTGGTGGCTGTGGCGAGGTAATGTGGGAAATGTTATACTCTGTAGTTTGTGGGTCATAGTTCAGTCCTCCTTAGAGTCTATTAAGGGGATGATGGTACACTTTTAGTATCTTTGGAGTACCTTGATGTCCCCCAAAGTATGCCAGGAAACAGGACCAGATGAGCACATATAATGGTGGTGGCCTGTTGCTTGGAATATTTTAGAGGATTCATTTTACTCCAGCTGATTTACCAACACTGTAGCCTCCCCTTAAGGTGTGTACGTGAGGGGAATGATATCATGACAACACGGCACTGCACTGTGTGATATTTATGTTGTAGCAGAGCAGAGAAAGAAAGGGAAATCACCACATACCCACGAAGTAAAAAAAAAAAAATGTTCTCTTACATCTATCCACTACAAAAAGTTTTCCGGGTATTGTTTGCATTATAATTGTATTAATAATGTAGAAATAAACCTCGTTGTGCTACTTATCTAAAAAAGAGGCACATCTTTGTATTATTATATTCTCGCAAACCCTGCCGGAAAGACTAAGAGTTATTAGATAATTATTTTGTTGTTGGTGAAATGGAGGGCTACTAAATTTTCCATATTTTTGACAAGAAAGATACTATTTCATTATACTATAGTGGAGAATTTGTGTTGTGGTATACATACTGTTTAAACAATTACTAGAGAGTTATACATCATGTTAATAATACTAATACTAATAATAATAATAATAATAATAATAATAATAATAATAATAATAATAATAATACTGTAATGGTAACTATCATCATAAGTATATACATTATCATCATTACCACAACGTTACTATGTATTTGTGTGTTAATAGAGTCTACCAAACCAGTCATACCAATAATCACAGCAGAAACAAAACCCTTGCTTGACTCCTTCAGTGTAACCAGAGCGGAAATGGTCAATCAATTAATTACTATACTCTGTTCAAAACTTGTGTTCCTTTTGGCCTCTTATGCTTAGATAGATAGAAATAGATAGATAGATAGATAGATAGATAAGAGATAGATAGAAATAGAGACAGATAGAGATAGATAGAAATAGATATAGATATAAAGATATAGATAGAAATAGAGACAGATAGATAGAGGAAAATGGAACACAAGTTTTGAACAGAGTATAGCATGTAAATCGTTCACACTAATAAGGGTGTCATGTTTTCCTCATCGCTAGTTAGTTACATTCACTCTGACCAGAAGTTCCAGACGGCTTGTCAATATTGCTTTCCATCCTGTGTGTCTGCCCAGCCCGTATCGTCACAAAGTCTATCATGGCAGGGGGATGGGATTATTATTTTGAATTGTATCTGTTTTTTTTTTTTTTTTTTTTTTTTTTTTTTTAACTTCATGCTGCTGCAATAAGGAAGACTTAATGCCACCATAGAAGGAGATATACAGCACAAGTAAGAGATGGTCAATTTCTTCCAATATCAAGTTCCTTATTAGTGCCAAATAGGAGACACCAGGGACATAAATCAGTATTGAGGATGGTGTGTGTGTGTGTGTGTTCCTTAGTACCATATAGGAGACACCAGGGACAGAAGTCAGTATTGAGGATGGTAATAAAAAGCAAGTACCTGATAATAGACACTGGTTATTTTAATGGGACAAGTATCTATTACCTGGGCTGTACCACCCATTCATGTATCCAACTGTACGTATTCGAGATTATTATTTGTACGAATGGAGTTTCCCCTCAGAATAAAAGTTTCTCCCACCTAAGGTAAGTGACTTTGGACACTAGTGATGAGCCCCGCCCTGGAGCCGTGAAGCGAATAACACGAATTTGGGGAAGTCACGTTACAATGATGTGTGAACAGCGGTGCAGGAAGACAGAACGGAAATGGTATAGAATGTATATCTTTGGAAATGGTAAAACAATGTATATCTTTGGAAATGGTAAGTAAGGTATATCTTTGGAAATGGTAAGCAAGGTATATCTTTGGAAATGGTAAAACAATGTATATCTTTGGAAATGGTAAAACAATGTATATCTTTGGGAATGGTAAGTAAGGTATATCTTTGGAAATGGTACAGAATATATCTTTGGAAATAGTTAGCAATGTATATCTTATGAAATGATAAGTAAGGTATATCTTTGGAAATGGTAAGCAATGTATATCTTTGAAAATGGTAAAAAATGTATATCTTTGGAAATGGTAAGCAGTGTATATCTTTGGAAATGGTAAAACAATGTACAGTATATCTTTGAAAACGGCAAATATAAATCAACTTCTGTAGTGATTATGCAAATTAAAACTATTTTTCTACATACTGTCCATATATATATAACACTGCTACTGTTCATTTATATAACGTAATTTGTTATCATGACCAACGAACTGCTAAAAAATGTGATGCAAAATTGTATGTATTGTATGAACAGAGTGAACGACCACCGGCAGAATTATGACCGTACAGCATAAACTATAATAAACCAAAACATGTACAGTACAATTACCAGCACTTATAACAGATACAGTCAGCGTTGTCATTCCTCTTCATATGCATCAGTCAATTATAAGTACTGATAACTGTACTACATACGACAACAAAAATACGACAACAAAAATACGACAACAAAAATACGACAACAAAAATACGACAACAAAACAGAACTTGAAGATATGAATGTGTTGTACAGTCGGCGGCAAAAGTCCTGTCGCCTCACCTGCTCCACCGAGACACGCAGTGTTCATGGACTCGAGAAATGCGCATGTTTTCTACACCTAATAATCTCGAGTCCATGAACACTGCATGTCTCGGTGAAGCAGGTGAGGTCACAGGACTTTTGCCGCCGACTGTACCTATAGTCTGTTCAAAACTTGTGTTCCGCTGGCCTCTTATGCTTAGATAGATAGAAATAGATAGATAAATAGATAGATAGACAGATAAGATATAGATAGAAATAGAGACAGATAGAGATAGATATAAAGATATAGATAGAAATAGAGACAGATAGATAGAGGAAAATGGAACACAAGTTTTGAATAGAGTATAGTAGAGTTCATGTTTGTATAGGATAAGCTGGAGTGAGTGAAAGTCGTGCCTCTGTCTGTAGAAGAAGATGAAGGTTATGATGTAACAGCCAGTAGCCAGAAACAAACAAACAAACAAACAAACAAACAACAATACTACTAGGATTAAACCCCGACAACACACATAGGTGGTATAGCCGGCGAAGGAGGAAGCGACCACTGAAAGCGAAAGGTACACGAGTACAACAAAATGCTAACATTATATAAATTGCATTCATCCCTTTCAAGACAATGGAAGGGAAAACGTCCATAAGATACGAGAGGCAGGCATGGAAAGAAAGCCATGGTGCAGGATGGGAAACTTAATGATGGGAGAGTATACTTTTGATAGATTGGAGTGCCTTGATTCCTCCAAAGTATGCCAGGAAACAGATCCAGATGAAGAAAATAATGGTATCCTGTTGCCTGGAATAGTTTGGAGGACTCATAATCTCCAAAAATGTCAAAACTATGCCCTCCCCTTAATGGTGAGAGAGGTGGATAGGGAAGTGAAGAGAAAAATGTAGTGCAAGGAAGGGGATGGAAAAGGAGAATGAGGAGGAGGATTGGAGAAGAGGAGGAGGAGGAGGAGGAGGAGGAGGAGGAGGAGGAGGAGAAGAAGAGAAAAAGGGAAAGGAGGATAAAGCTGAGTATAGAGAAAGATGAAAAGGGGAAGAAGGAATAAACAAAAGGGGTGGAAATGGAACGAGAAAAACAAAAGGAAAAGAGGGAGGAACAGGAAAAGATAAAATGAAAAGGTACAGGATCACATGCATAAAAGGACATTAGAAAAAAATATATATATAGCAGAAAAAAAAAGAAAAAAAAGGGAATAACAAAACAAAATTTAAAGTAAAAAAAAGATATGCTAAAAAAAAAAAATAGGTGGAGTTTGAAGAAGGAGTAAGGAGGAAGGAAGAGTAGGAAAAGGAAGGTGAAAGAAGGTATTTGGGTCAACAGAGAGGAAATGGCAGACAATAATATGCATGAAATTGTAGCGTTGTGGGAATGACTGGACGATGAAAAACAAGGAGACAAAAAAGTGGACAGTGGTAACGATGGTGAAGGAATGGGAATGAGAGTGGCAGTAAAAAATGGAATAGAGAGAGATGAAATAATGGAGGGAATGGGAGTGAGAGTGGAGTAGAAAATGGGATAGAGAGAGATGAAATAATGGAGGGGATGGAAGAATGGACGTGTGAAGGATGGATGGAGGGGAAGGAAATAGAAATGAAATAATGGATGGAGAGCAAGAATGAATGAGGGAATTACGATGTGACACAAGGACGAGGAGAAAAAAAAACAGAAACACACACACACAAAAATAATAATAATAAGAAAAAGAAACTCACACACAGAAAAAAAAAACACAATTGAACATGAGGGGTCTGATGGTTCTATAAAATGATCTGAATAACTCATGATGGTGCCTAAGGAAATAAACAAGCCATTTTTTTCAGTAGCCATCGTGTGGGTGGGGTGTCTCAATGATTCACACGAAAAATGTACAAAATAAATATATATATACTTTTTTTTTTTTTTTTTTTTTTTTTTTTTTTTTTTTTTTTGTCTACCTATGAAGATCTTACTTCGGTCCCATGAAGTGAATACAGTTGCCTGGTACGTGTTGTTATTTTCACTTTAGATAAACACATGATGACAGTAATGGATGTTTGCTTGAATCACCCTTTGTACAGAGAGAGAGAGAGAGAGTGAGTGAAAGAGAGAGAGGAAAGGTGAAGGAGAAACAGAGGGGATGATAGATAGGAAGAAAGAGGGAGGGAGGAAGGGAGGAAGACACGTAAGGAGAGATAGATGAGGTGGAATGTGGAAAACACAGTATATAGGAAATGACAAAGCAGAAGTTATAAAAGTGGAAAACAACAAAAATATTAAAACAAAAAAAAAATGTGAAGGAAGGCAGGAAGGAAATAGGGAGCAGGAAAAAGGAAAGTTAAGATAAAAGGAAAAGGTGGGAAGGTGAATGAGAATGAATGGATTAAGATAAAAGGGAAAAGTGAGAAATACGAATGGAAAAGGGTAGGGAAAAATGGAATATACGAATGAAAGAATGAAAATGAAAGGAGTGGATTGGATGAGAGGGAGAATGAGGAGTTGTAGGAAAGTGAAAGAGATTAAAAAGTAGGAGTAATAATGAGGAGGAGGAGGAAAGTGAAATAGAAGAAAGAGGAAAGTAGAAGATGAAAAGTAGGAGGAGTAGTAGAAGGAGTAGGAGGAATAGTAGTAGGAGGAATAGTAGTAGGAGTAGTAGTAGTAGTAGAAGTAGGAGGAGGAGAAGTAGGAAGAGTAGTAAGAGCTAAGAATGAGACTAGGTGCAAAATATTTGAATAAAAAAAAAAAAACATAATTACATACATGAAAAAGCGTGACACGATATCGATAAATAAACACACAAGTAAAAAGATGCTGCACAATATAATACGATGAATGAAATAAAGGGAAAATAAATTAAAATACGGTATATATGGAGAGGGAAGAAACAAACAAACAAACAGTATGATTATAGCCTGAAGGTCAAACACAACATTATAATGATAAGCATAGAAACTTTCAAGGACTCTGCCTCTTGCAAATAAAGGGAAATTGTAAATGAGAATGATGAAGTGGGAACATGATGGGGTTGAAATGATGGGTTGGGGGGAAGGAGAGGAATTTACTGAGGAGAGGATGGCGAGTGTGAGGGGGAATGAAAGACGAGTGCATGTGTGAAGGAGGGAAAAGTGTGAATAAAGACGAGTGTGTGAATGAAGAAAGACGAGTGTGTGAATGAAGGAAAATCGTGAATGAAAGACGAGTGTGTGAATGAAAGGAAAATCGTGAATGAAAGACGAGTGTGTGAATGAAGGAAAACCGTGAAGAAAGACGAGTGTGTGAATGAAGGAAAAGTGTGAAGAAAGACGTGAACTATACATATTAAAGGAAATTATTAAAGGAAATAGAACGAAAATAAAGACAGAGGAAATATTGGAAATGAGTGTCTCAATTAATTCAGAGAACTGCCCATATTATCATAAGGAGGAAAGAGGGAGAGGAAAAATGGGGAGGGAAAGAGGAAAGTAAACGGGGGAGTGAAAGAGGGAGAGAAGTAACGAAAGGGGAAAGAAAAGAAGGGGATGAAAGAGGGAGAGAAATAACAAGAGGGGGAGGGAAGAGAAACAAGGGGGTGAAAGGGGTAGAGAAATAAAGAAGAGAGGGGGGAAGAACACGGGGGAGGGAGGTGAATTGGGGGGGAGGGAGAAAGCAGAAGAGATTGGATGAACCTAGTTGGTGATGAGGGTCGGAGGTTGAAGGAGAGAAGGAAGGAAGGACGAACGAAAGGAAGGAAGGAAGGAAGAAAGGAAGGAAGGAAGCGAGCGAAAGGTAGGATGGGATGGGGTGTAGGGGTGTAGTAGAGGGTGGGGGGGTTAGAAGGGGTGGTGGTAGGTATAAGGAGAGAGAGAGAGAGAGAGAGAGAGAGAGAGAGAGAGAGAGAGAGAGAGAGAGAGTATGAGAAGTGTGCCTTTGAGTATATAAACCCGAGCTTCAGTGTTCACCTTCACTCATAACTCCTCCGACACAGCCATGGTGAGCAACAACCACAACCACCCACTCCTCTCCTATATACTCACTCACTTTACTCACTCACTCTACTCACTCACACACACACTCTACTCACTTACTCACTCACTCACTCTACTCACTCACTCACTCACTTTACTCACTACACTCAATCTACTCGCATACTCACTCACTATACTCACTCACTCACTCATTCTACACACTCTACTCACTCACTCAATCTACTCACTCACTTTACTCACTCTCTGAAGCATAGAAAAATCTTGGTCATCAAATATTTTTACACTTTCCTAACAACGCCTGGGAAACTAGTGAGAATAAAATAATGGGGTCCATACATGTTGTCAAAGAATTATATATATTGACTTTTTTTGCTTATCTCATTTTGATGTGGTGATATTTTTGCTCTGTTTATTTTTCTATGCTTTGAGGTTGGACATAGGCATAACGTATCCCTTTACCGAGGCCCAGGTCATCCCTAACACACACACACACAAAAAAAAAAAAAAAAAAAAAAAAAAACATGTACACAAAACCCACTCACATGTACGTACAAGCACACACACACACAGGTCACTATTCCTTAGACCAAGTCACAGTTTTCTCATTCACTTGTAATGCACACACACACACACACACACACACACACACACACACAGACCGTAGTCCTAGATTATGTGGACGTTATAACAAAGTTGCTCCAGATATACTATACCAAAACAAAACTTCCCCCCCAAATTAAATTCAATAATAAAAAGGTGAAAAACAAACTTATATGAGGTGACTGAACTTATATGAGGTGACTGAACTTAATAATATGAAGTGACTAAACTCCCACCATCACCAGGAAAATACACGTCAGGTTGTGGAACAGAAAACCAAAACAAATGCTAGTGAATTTGGAAGGTAAAAATAAAAAAATGTCATCAACCCTCAAGTCATTTACGCAAGTCTGTGTGCATGTCTGAAAAAATTGCAGTGTTGATATTTCGTGTGTTGGAAGATGTTATTTCGTTTGCTCGTGGCTGTGTGTGTGTGTGTGTGTGTGTGTGTAGGTTTTGATTACATGTACAGGTTTGAGTATGTACGAGTGACTTTACAATGTGCGTGTGTGTGTGTGTGTGTTGTATGCACTTCTGATTTCATATACGTATTATTTATGAATATAATACACTACGAAGCAGGATTGTATGTAAATTTACGACTTAGGAAATGAGCATAAAACCATTATTATTATTATTATTATTATTATTATTATTATTATTATTATTATTATTATTATTATTATTTTTATTATTATTATTATTATTATTATTTTTATTATTATTATTATTATTATTATTATTATTATTATTATTATTATTATTATTATTATTATTATTATTATTATTATTATTATTATTATTATTATTATTATTATTATATTTTCAGAATCTGGTAAGCTGTGTGGTGGTGGTAGCTGCCTCCACCCTCGCTGTATTGGCAGATGGTGGAGGTGGTGGAGGTCATAGTGGTGGAGGAGGAGGTGGAGGGGGATACGGTGGTGGTGGTGGTGGAAGTGGTGGAGGATTTGGTGGAGGAGGAGGAGGTTTAATTGGTGGTGGTGGAAGTGGTGGATATGGTGGAGGAGGAGGTTTAATTGGTGGAGGTGGAAGTGGTGGAGGATATGGTGGTGGAAATGGTGGTGGTGGAGGCTTAAGTGGTGGTGGTGGTGGAGGATATGGTGGAGGTAATGGTGGTGGTGGAGGTGGTTATGGTGGAGGTGCCATCATTGGAGGAGGAGGAGGCTTAGGTGGTGGTGGTGGTGGTGGAGGATATGGTGGTGGAGGAAATGGTGGAGTATTTGGTGGAGGTGGACTTTCCGGAGGCTACAGTGGTGGTGGTGGTGGAGGAAATGGTGGTGGTAGTGGTGGAGGATACAGTGGAGGAAATGGTGGAGGAGGAAATGGTGGAGGCTATGGTGGAGGAAATGGTGGAGGATTTGGTGGAGGTAGTGGTGGAGGAAATGGTGGGTACGGTGGTGGTAGTGGAGGAAATGGTGGAGGCTTTGGTGGTGGTGGTGGAGGAAATGGTGGAGGGTATGGTGGAGGAAATGGTGGAGGAGGAGGTACAGCAACAGGATACCTCAACTTCAACCTCAGACCACATAGAATTAACTCTGGTGGAGGAGGAGGAAATGGTGGAGGAGGATATGGTGGTGGTAATGGTGGTGGTGGAGGAGGAAGTGGTGGAGGGTATAGTGGTAATGGTGGAAATGGTGGAGGGTATGGTGGTAATGGTGGTGGAAATGGTGGTGGTGGAGGAAATGGTGGAGGATATGGTGGTAATGGCGGTGGAATTGGTGGTGGTGGAGGAAGTGGTGGAGGGTATGGTGGAAACGGTGGTGGAAATGGTGGTGGTGGTGGTGGTGGTGGTGGTGGTGGCGGCGGCGGCTATGGTGGTAATGGTGGTGGAAGCGGCAGCATCGGTGGAGGCGGCTACGGTGGCGGCGGCGGCATTGGCGGTGGAAATAGTGGTGGCGGCTATGGCGGCGGAAATGGTATTGGTGGCGGCTCTGGTAGTGGCAGCTATGGTGGTTCCGGAGGCGGCGGCGGCGGCGGCTCCAGTTATGGCGGCGGTAATGGTCTTGGTGGCGGCTCTAATGGCGGCTACGGTGGGTCTGGCAGTGGCGGTGGCGGCGGCGGCTATGGAGGCGGTAATGGTCTTGGTGGAGGCTCTGGTGGTGGCGGTGGCGGCGGCTACGGTGGATCTGGAAGTGGTGGCGGCGGATATGGCGGCGGTAATGGTCTTGGTGGCGGCTCCAGTGGCGGCTATGGTGGATCTGGCGGCGGCGGCGGCGGCTCCAGTGGCGGCTACGGTGGATCTGGCGGCGGCGGCGGCGGCGGCTCCAGTGGCGGCTATGGTGGATCTGGCGGCGGCGGCGGCGGCGGCGGCAGCTCCAGTGGCGGCTACGGTGGATCTGGCGGCGGCGGCAGCTCCAGTTATGGTGGCGGCAATGGTCTTGGTGGCGGCGGCGGCGGCGGTTATGGCGGCGGGGACAGCTACGGGAAATAACAAGGACGGACACACACATAACAAACACACACACACACAAACACACAATCCACTCCTCCACACAAACACAAACACAATCCACTCCTCCACACACAAACACAAACACAATCCACTCCTCCACACACACACATCAAAACACCTCCTCCACACCCCACACACACACTCAACAAAAACACACACACACACACAAGCTACGATATACCCCTTGCCCTGGTTTTCCCATATTCTAGTCTGTGTGTAAAAGAAAGAATATATCAACTGTATTATTATTAATATTATTCTGTACATTATTTTGCCTATGATGCATTACCAAAAAAAAAAATATATATACATTATACAACAAACTGAATATTATGGTATTTTTTATTGACATACAACCTGGTTAAAGGGGGTGTGGGGGTAGGGGAAAGGCTTGGGGGGGTTGGTTAGGGGGATACGGGAATAGGGGACAGGCTTTCTACTCAACCCAAGTCTGTCCCCTTATTCCCGCACCCCTAAACCCATCCTCCCAAGCCTGTCCCCTACTCCCGCACCCGCTTTATCGAATGGTATACTTTTGATAGATTGAGGCTCCTTGATTCCTCCAAAATATGCCAGGAAACACACCCAGATGAAGAAAAATAATGGTATCCTGTTGTGTGGAAAAATGTGGATGGAATAATTTGCTCCAGATTTACCACCCCCTTAATTAAGAGACCCTGTGATGTAGTCGGAAAATTGGAGGTAAACGAGTCCTTCAAATATTGCCACGAAACACTACCTATATGGAAGGAACTTGTTTCGTAGCATATTCAGGAGGAATCAGAAGCCTCCGATTTTCATATACAATCACAGGGTCCTTAAAGTGATATGAAATTAAACTGAATGATTATTATTTTGATTTTTTTTTTTTTTTTCTGTAATGAGTTATTTCTATATTATCTATTGACAAGGAAGCTGCTGTATCCTCTCATATTTTGGTAGACTACATTGAATTTAAAGAAAGATTATCGAACCCAATAGTAATTTAATTTACATGACTAAATTAGGTAGTTATCAACAATATAAGAACACTAAAATTGACCCAGAACTTTAATCTATAATCAAGAAGGTGGATGGGAACAGATGGAATTTCTCTGACCTGCTAAGCTAAATAACTGTTTAATAAGTAATTAAGTAGAATTACCACTAACTATTCCTAATGACCTAATTTTTGCAACTTGTGTTTGATACGAGTAATATCAGTCTTGTATTGAAGAGAAGATTATTTTAATTCATAGACCCGTGAAGGTATTATTAAATCATAAAATATGCTGAACCCCAAGAAAGATTACATTTTTATTACTTTTGGTACTGTAATAGGATTTAATGAGTTTAAGGCATGCATGAATATATGTTTGACGGATTTTTTTTTTTTTTTTTTTATGCAACTAAATGTATTAAGGGGAGAGTATAATTTTGATAGATTGGAGTGCCTTGATTCCTCCAAAGTATGCCAGACCAGATGAAGACAAATAATGGTATCCTGTTGCCTGGAAAAGTTTGGAGGAATCATAATCTCCAAAAATGTCAAAACTATACCCTCCCATTAAATATTATTGCAACAACACAATATTTTCTAACTCACAGAACAAATATCAATGAGGCAACCGGAATTAACAAGCACAAACACTCGAAAGTCAAATGCTCTCATGCATACATTGGCGTGGAAAGTGTAAACCTTCAGTTCCACGACCTTGTGTCTGAAGGAGCTAAGGTTTGGCTCAGATAACTGGACACAAATTATTTCTCCAAACTCTCCTAAGAAAACATCGTAACTTTTGCATCGCCTTAGATAGTTTGTCATTGGACACAGTTTGTAAAAAAAATTCTTAGCCTCTCTCAGTAAGGAAGCAAAGTATTTTTAGTTATTTATATGCTAATGATGCTGCAACATTGCACAATTCAGCTGACTATTTATCTTGAGATATTCTGATTTATGGGGAAATATGAAGGAATCAGCTGAATCATATTTACAAATTGTCTCTTAATTAACCTATTTTATGGGGTGTATGAATAAGGGGACAGGCTTTGGGGGGATTTAGGGGGGTGCAGAAATGCAACAAATTATTCTTGTAGAAATTTGAAGTGCCCAGAATTTTAGACAAAAATTATATTCCCACGCTTTCTATACATGGTAAGCACAAAGCGACAAAGATACATTTTTCTGGCAAGTTACAAACCACCGAGAATCAATATTTCCCCACTCTTCACTGACATTCCCTGTTTCCATCCACACTCCTGTCAGCCCATCCACACTCCCTTCCACACTCCTCTCAGCCCATCTAACCTCCACTTACACTCCCTCAGTCCATCCATACTCCCATCCACACTCCCCTCAACCCATCCACATTCCCTTCCACACTCCCTCAGTCCATCCACACTCCCCTCAGTCCATCCACACTCCCCTTAACCCATCCACACTTCACTGGCAGCGTGTGTTGACTGACGTGACTATACAACTGCTTAAACAAAAATCCCGAAAAACAGGTGACGAGTCTTGAGTAACAGAAAGCTAGTGACTGATGCTTCCCATATTATATACCACCACACAAACTATAATATTATATACCACCACACAAACTGGGTATCGATTTGTGTGGCGCAGTTGGAGAAAAATGTAGGACCCAATAATTATTAGCCATTAATATTTTTTAGATGCCTCAACGAAAAGTTTCAATATATATATAGTAATAAACAAGACGATTCGGTTTATTCTGTGTCACGCTGAGTTTAAAGTGGTAATTTTTTTTTTTTTGGTACATTGGAGTGCATTTGGTACATTGGAGGGACAGGCTTTCTACCCCCCCCCCCAAGCCTGTCCCCCTATTCCCGCACCCCCCCCAGTCCCCCCCCCCAAGCCTGTCCCCTACTCCAACACCTCCTTAATTAAGAAGTTAGTAAAGTGAGGGCAAGAATATTGAAAGCTGAAACAGGAATACTTCAAAATTTGGTAAATGGTTGTGGTAATAATGATTGGGCAGAAAATTATTGCCAAGAATACAACGAAAATGTGAAGGGGACAAATTGCTGATAGAGAAAATGTGACTTACTTTGAAATTTAGGGAGAAATTATACGGAAATGGAATAATTAAAAAAAAAAAAACTTATAGAAATCATAGAGGTAAATAAATTATACAGTAGAACGAATGTATAGAAGTAATAAAGAAATAATAACAAGCAATGGAAGAGTTGAAGAGAAAGTTGGAAGGGGAGGAGTGGAAAAAAATGGATGGAAGGGTGAGAGGTGAAAATGGAGGAGGAGGAGGAGTAGGGAGGGATGTGGAGGAGTGGGGAGAGAGGGAATAGGGAAAAAAAGTGATAATGAGAGAGAGAGAGAGAGAGAGAGAGAGAGAGAGAGAGAGAGAGAGAGAGGAGGAATAGGGAGAGAGGTGGCGGCGTGGGGAAGGAGGAAATTGGAAAAAAAGTGATAATGAGAGAGAGAGAGAGAGAGAGAGAGAGAGAGAGAGAGAGAGAGAGAGAGAGAGAGAGAGGAAAAGGGGGCAGCTGAGTGAAGGTGAGGAAAGTGGAGCAATGTAAACAGAGTGAGGAGACAGGAGAGCAATGAGTGGACTGAGAGGCATGATGTGTGAGGGTCAATATGAAGGAGTATAGGAGGAGGAGGAGGAGGGGAGGACCTGTGAGTATTTAAACCGTGTCTCACTCCTCAACCTCACACACAACTCCTCCTACACTAACATGGTGAGCAACACTTCCTTCTTCACTCATTACCAAACCAGATGTAAAATTAATTATAGTGAATGGTTCTCTCCGAAATAATAATAATAATAATAATAATAATAATAATAATAAATGATACGTTTCTCTGATGCTAGAGTACTGTACTAATCTATTTCCTAACACACACACAAAGTTTAGATAAATCAATTTCAGAAGTTTAGAGGAAAAACAGATTATTCCCTTAATATACAGTACTTATGTAACGAAAAATGTTATTTAAAATACGAAATCAATTAATCATCTTTACTATAATTATAATAACCAGCACAGTGGGTCTGACTTTATTCTTTGTGAATATTAGTCATCCTTCACAGGGCAGCCAGCACACGGGGATGCATTTCTCTTTGCATGCAGTAGTGTAAACTCCTTCCCCCTTATAGTCCCTTCAGGGCTGGTCTCATGGAAGGTGCGGCCCCACTTGTAGCTCTTGTGACCAGAGTGTACCAGGGGTCTGTGGGGCAGGAGGCCATTCTGCCCTGGGAGAACATCAACAATAACAACAACAACAACTATATAATAACGTGTGTGAAAAATAACTATAAAAGTTTGTTATTATTTTTCCAGAAGGTTGTTGTTGGCTGTCTGGTGGTGGTGGTGGTGGTAGCAGTCTCCACCTTTGCTGATGCTGATGGTGGAGGTGGTGGAGGATTCGGTGGAGGAGGTGGAATAATCATTGATGGAGGGTATGGTGGAGGTGGGAGTGGTGGTCATGGTGGTGGAGGTGGTTTCGGTGGAGGTCATGGTGGAGGAGGAATTGGTGGTGGAGGAGGAATAATTGGTGGTGGAGGATACAGTAGTGGTGGTGGAGGAGGAGGAGGCTTTGGTGGAGGTAAAGGAAGTGGAGGCTTCGGTGGAGGTCATAGTGGAGGAGGAGGAATTGGTGGCGGAGGATACAGTGGAGGAGGAGGAGGCTTTGGTGGAGGAGGAGGCTTCGGTGGAGGTAAAGGAAGTGGAGGCTTCGGTGGAGGTCATGGTGGTGGTGGAGGTGGAGGTTTTGGAGGTGGATCAAGTGGAAAGGCGACCATCAACTTCAACCTCCGTCCCATCAGTAAGGGAAGCTCTAGTGGCGGCGGCTATGGCAGTGGCGGCGGCGGCGGCGGCGGATTTGGTGGTGGCAGCGGCGGATTTGGTGGCGGCAGCAGTGGCGGCTATGGCAGTGGCGGCGGCGGATTTGGCGCAGGAGGTGGTGGCGGCGGCTTTGGCGGAGGTGGTATCGGAGGAGGGTTCAGCAGTGGTGGCGGCTATGGCGGCAGTGGTGGCGGTGGCGGAGGCGGATTTGGTGGTGGCGGCGGCGGAATTAGCACAGGAGTCACCTATGGAAGTGGTGGAGGTGGCGGCTTTGGTGGTGGCGGCGGCGGCGGCTTTGGAGGCGGCAGCAGTGGCAGTGCAAGTTACGGGAAATGAAAGCAAGCAAGAAGCGACGAAGAGAAAACCAAATGCAAATCAATAATATATAACCCAACCTCACAACAACACACTGGTAATAATATATAACCCAACCTCACAACAACAACACTCAACAACACACTGGTAATAATATATAACCCAACCTCACAACAACAACACACTGGTAATAATAATGTCACATGCTGAATTGATCATTAACTTAACTAACTGTATCGTCAGTGTGAAGTCTGTAGTCATGTTTACTCTCTTACCCAAACTTCACGATACCCTCCCTCCAGATAAATAAATAAATAAATACAATAATATCAGTAACAAGTAAATATAAATACAATTAGATAACGTTAACATAATCACATTTTCTACACAACTCTCTCTCTCATCTACACACTGTTAGGCACACTGAATGCTAAATAAATTAATTTATAACTGGATACATAAATAAATAATTTTAAATAAAGTATATGTATCTGAATAAATGATAAACCCATTGATTTCCTATTTTTGTAAATGCCCAGAAAGAGTACAATTAGAAACAGTAGACTTGTGCTGTACCACATGATGTAGTAAGAAAATTGGATAATGCTATTGCTAGGCTACACAAAGTCGAAGTAAGAACTGATGTGGTGTGGCATGGTATGAGCCGGAATAAGAAATAAAATACTAATATATTAACTGGTGAATATTCAATGCTCAGATCATTGGTATATGGTGTGCTGTGATAATATTATACCGTAATTATTATGTAGCGACAATGTTATCATGTGATTTGAGTTTGGTGCCTGCCGTTTGTCTCAAGGTCAGAAATTACGTATCACGAGTGTGCTAGAGTCCTTGGTTTGGTGTATACTGGCGTGGTGCTCAGTACGATACTCTTTCCGTTACTCTGACATCCATACTCACAGGCTGGACAGAGTACTCCGTTGGCAGCCGTAAAATATTTCAACGTTGTAGGGATATAATACTTTTTGTTTGATCAAATTCTTCGTTCTTTCACAAATCGCGTAAAGAAACCACAGAAAATGTAATAGCATATCAGCTGGTTCTGTGAAATTTCCTCGCAAACATAAATAATATCAGATGTAACACGTGTATGACAAGTCGGTAGTATTTCATATATAAAGTTTAAACTATGAATTGAATTTCTTCTCAATTTGCAGAGGCTATGTTATCTATGTAATCAATCGTCTAAAATTTATGCTTCATGCTTAGATAGGTTGGGTTTAGTGTAATGTGAGCAAGGGTTTAGATAATACACTTACCTTACTCCAGCAATGCTCCGTGTCTTCATCCCTCAGTTCGAATTTATTGTATTATTTTTTCACGTACATATTATCACACGATGCGGATGTAAATAAGTAAGCACAGGTTGACACTCTGGACCAACACATGAGGCACAGTTGGTTACAATCATCTATACCCTGTTCAAAACTTGTGTTCCGCTGGCCTCTTATGCTTAGATAGATAGAAATAGATAGATGGATAGATAGAGCGATAGTTAGATAGATAGATATATAAATAGAGATAGTTTGATAGATAGAAATAGCTAGATAGAAATAGCGATAGATAGACAGATAGAAATAGCTAGATAGATAGAGGCTATAGTGGAACACACATTTTGAACAGCCTATAGTTGAGGCTATTAATCACCAGAACACAGGAAATGATCTCACTAACACAACACAACATCACAACACACGAACGCGGACAGTGACAGACGAGAGACGGAGAGAGAGTGAGAGAGGACAGAGGAGAGAGAGTCTGAGAGAGAGTCGGGGTCGGGGTAGGGGTAGGGGGAGGGAGGGAGAGAAGGAGAGAAATTTGAGAAAGGGAAGGCATCTACAAGGACGAGTCGTGAGTGAGACAGGGTTCGTTCATCTCATCAAGATGTGTGAAATGATTCTTGCATGATTTGTTTTAGATGCTTTTGTTCTTCTTTATTACATAGATGGGACACAAAGTTTGCGTATGTTTGTTCGTGTTCTAAAGACGTTACAGTAGCAACACAATTATTATTATCCACTAAAATAATTTCTGGAAATAATTCGAATTACGAGTTACGGTTCGAATCCTGATCCATCCCACGACTTAATTAAGGTTTACAGACAAAATACTTGGTGGTTGGTTAGCGAGAGCCCAGAGGTATCATAGGGAACAACACGTAGAGAGTTGACGATCACCACCACCAGATGTCACTCAGGCAGATGTGTGACGTGTGGTGTCGTCATGTGAGGAGGTTCAGCTGCAGATGTATCATGCAAGCTGACAGGTTATTCTTCCTTGTCATAAGCGAGTTCAGGCTGAGTATAGAATGATATATAGCCTTTGAATATGAATACAAAAATATGAATACAAGAATATGAATACAAGAATACAAGAATATGAATACAAAAATACAAGAATATGAATACAAGAATACAAGAATATGAATACAAGAATATGAATGCAAGAATACAAGAATATGAATACAAGAATACAAAAATATGAATACAAGAATATGAATGCAAGAAGATTATATGGCCTTTGAATATGAATACAGGAATACAAGATTATATGTACTTTGAATATGAATACAAGAAGTGAAGGAACGAAGAAAATGGAAGAGGTTAAGAACGTACTGAGTGAAATCAAAGAAAGTGAAGAAGTATTAGGGAAAACTAAACTAGAAGTTATCAGGAGATGAAATAAAATTAATAATAATAATAATAATGTAGACTACGTGTAATACTAGCTTATATTGACTATGGTATTTTCGTTCCTTATTTGTTAAGTTTCTTCCGGTTCAGTTTTATCAACAAGCTACCAAATATGGAATACCTAAATTTATAGTAAAAGTATCCCTGTGTTTTTGCAATGAAGTGAAACCTATGATGAAAGTTTATCTGTGACATATTCAGGGTACCAAAACATGATCATTATTATTTTTTTTTTGTGCACTTAAGGTGGCAATTCGCTTTTGTTACATTGGAGTGCCTTGATTCCTCCAAAATATGCCAAGAAATAGAATCAGGAGAGCCAATATAATGGTGCTCTGTTGCTTGGAATAGTTTGGAGGATTCAGTTGCTCCAAATTTACCAACACCGAATTTCCTCCTTAAAATAATAATGGCAACGGAGGAGCTGAAAATAATAATATATCTTTCAGTAATGTTAAATCATGCAAATCATGTTCAGAGATCACTACTGAACAAAAAGAAATCCTCCCGTGCTTACAGTTGTGGAGAGAAAGTACAAATAATTATATAACACTCTCTACACATTCACATTCAGTATTATAACAGCTAACCAAAACTTTCTATGAATATTTGTGTATAAAAATAATGAATAGTATTATAACAGCTAACCAATACTTTCTATGAATATTTTTTGTGTAAATAAATAATGAATAGTATTATAACAGCTAACCAAAACTTTCTATGAATATTTGTGTAAAAAAAAAAATGAATAATATTATACCAGCTAACCAAAACTTTCTATGAATATTTTTTGTGTATAAAAATAATGAATAGTTTTGACTGATAACAACAGGACTATAATATGTATGGACAAAAAATATAGAAATAATAACCTGTTTGTATATTTTTTTCATGATATGGATTATAGGTTACTTTCATAAACTTAAACATGTGAAGTTAGCCAGCATAAATAAAAATAATAGTACTTACACATAACTTAAGGTGCGTGTGTGTGTGTGTGTGTGTGTGTGTGTGTGGGTGGGTGTTATTGTTATTGTTATTGTTATTTTTATTTTTATTTTTATTTTTATATTTATTTTTATTTTTATTTTTATTTTTATTTTTATTTTTATGTCATTGTTATTGTTATTGTTGTTATTATTATTATTTATTATTGTTATTACTATTATCATCATTATTATTATTACTAACTATTATTATTATTATTATTATTATTAATTAATTCATTCCTCATTACCTGTTTACATGTTATAAATTTGATCCATGTACTGAACGATTCAAAGGAAATTGATAAATGAAGAGAATAATTAAAAAAATATATTATATTTTCTTATCAGCTGATAGCAACTACAAATATTTTCAGACTTCATTTTCGTTAGTTGAGATAAATAGAAAACTAATGTTGATTTAAAATACATCAATAAATAAATAATCGACCTTGCACAATCTTGGTGTTGCCAAGATTGAAACGACGATAAAACTACATACATATTTTAATTAATTAAATAAATAGATAAATGATAAAATATATATTACATAAATGACGTCATTATTGGAGTGTCTTGTTATTATTTTCTAAAGCCGCCATTAGAGCCGCCATTAAAGCCGCCATTGGAGCCGCCATTGGAGCCATTAAAGCCGCCATTGGAGCCGTTATAGCCGCCATTAGAGCCGCCATTAAAGCCGCCATTGGAGCCGCCATTGGAGCCGTTATAGCCGCCACTGGATCCACCATTGGAGTTGCCATTGGAGCCGCTATTGGAGCCGTTGTAACCGCCATTAAAGCCGCCATTGGAGCCGCCATTAGAGCCGCCATTGGAGCCGTTGTAACCGTCATTAAAGCCACCATTGGAGCCGCCATTAAAGCTGCCATTGGAGCCGCCATTGGAGCCGTTGTAGCCGCCGTTAGAGCCGCCATTGGAGCCGCCAGTAGAGCCGCCATCGAGGCCGCCATTAAATCCGCCATTAAATCCGCCATTAGAGCCGCCATTGGAGCCGCCATTGAGGCCGCCATGACCACCATTGGAGCCGCCATTAATACCACCAAAGCCGCCATTAGTACCGCCATGACCGCCAATGGAGCCGCCATTGAAGACATTTAAACCGCCATTGGAGCCGCCATTCAAGACGCCATGACCATCATTAAAGCCGCCATTGGAGCCGCCATGACCATCATTAAAGCCGCCATTAGCACCATTCAAGCCACGATTAGAGGCCTCCAAGCCGCCATTGAAGCCGCCATTAACACCATTAGAGGCGCCATAGCCGCCATTAACACCATTAGAGCCGCCATAGCCGCCATTAACACCATTAGAGCCGCCATAGCCGCCATTAACACCATTGGAGCCGCCATTACTCCTCTGTATTGGTCCAAGATTAAAGATGGCAAAGGAAGTGGCCTTACTACTACCATTACTACCATACCCTCTACCATTACTACCATTATCATCATTATTACCATTATTACCATACCCTCCACCATTACCACCACTATTACCACTATTACTACCATAGCTTCTACCATTACCAGCATTACCACCACCATTACCACTATTACCACCACCATTACCACCATAACCACCACCATTATCACCATATAATTCACTTCTTTCACTACTTCCTCCAAATCCTACACCGTTTCCTCCATTTTCTCCATTTCCTCCATTTCTTCCAAAGCCTCCACCGTTTCCTCCAATTCCTCCAATGCCTTCACCGTTTCCTCCATTTACTCCATTCCCTCCATTGTTTCCTCCGTAACCTCCACCGTTTACTCCGTTCCCTCCAATTCCTCCATCGTGTCCTCCATTTACTCCGTTCCCTCCAATTCCCCCATCGTGTCCTCCGTTTACTCCGTTTCCTCCAATTCCTCCATGGTGTCCTCCGTTACCTCCAAAGCCTCCATTACCTCCAGGGCCGAAGGAGGAGGAGGCGGAGGAGGAGGAGGAGAAGGAGGAGACATCAGGGTAAGCCAAGGAGGAGGCCAGGAGTAGGAGTAGGAGAAGGAGTAGGAGACCTGGAGTGTGCTGGAGAGAAAAGTAAGGTGTAAAAGTAGGAATAAACACACACACAAATACATACATAATATATATACATACATTTTTCACACACACACATACATAACCATCTAATTTCCCCCTCAGAGCTTACCATTGCGTTGTGTGGAGATGTTCCCTGAAGGATTACTAAAGGAGAATGCAATGAAGAATCCTACCTTGGACATTTATATAGGCAGTGAGTGATGCTAAGTAGAGAATGATAGGGGATGAGTTGCCAGATATCCTATAGTATTAAAGGTGGGTCATTTATTCTTTTGTGTATACATTGGAGTGCCTTGATTCCTCCAAAGTATGCTAGGAAATAGGACCAGAAGAGCAAAAATAATGGTGTTCTGTTGCTTGGAATAGTTTGGAGGATTCAGTTGCTCCAGATTTACCAACACAAAACTTCCCCCTTTAATTAAACTATCCCATTACGCCTTCAGTGTGTACAAGACCTTCCACATACCAAGCCTTAAGGGGTGAGTATACTTTTGGTACATTGGAGTGCCTTGATTCCTCCAAAATATGCCAGGAAACAGGACCAGATGAACAAAAATAATGGCGTCCAGTTGCTTGGAATAGTTTGGAGGATTCAGTTGCTCCAGATTTACCAGATTTACTTCCCCCGTAACTCTGATCAACAAACACTTCTTGCCCTTCAGAGTCACCGAACATGAGGGGTAAGTTTATATAATCTTCTGCCTTGGTAAATAACACATGCACTTTAACACAGAAGATGGTCATTTAGAAATCACGTACAGTAGGAGAGAAGGGGAGGTAAGGAAGGAAACAACGCCATTAGCCACACAGCCAGTAGACTGAAAGTATAATATTTGCCAAACAGTTAGGTGTGTTGTGATGTAATGGAGATACATACAGCTTGGTAAATATGCTTTTCATTTGCCAGAGTGGAGAGATCTGTCACTTTTATAGATGCTTCTATTCATCGCATTCTTTTTGAGAGGGTAGTAAGTACACTTTTGGTGCAGCCACAATCAAAATATTCACCGACACTTTCCTTTCTTCGTAGTAAATATCTTTGTAATAGAAAACAATGTGTGTATGATTTTGCAACACCTTATAATAATAATAATTGAAGGGGTTGAGTTGACATAAGGTGTTGTATGATTATATTTTGATATGATACAGATTTATTTGCAAGATTGAAAGAAAATGTCGGTTGATATATGATTGTGGCTGTACTGTACATTAGAGTGTCTTCATTCCTCCAAAGTATGCCTGGAAACAAGACCAGATTGGCAAGATTAATGATGGCCTGTTGCTTGGCATAGTTTGGAGGACTCAGTTACTTCAGAGTTACTAACACTGTACCGGCCCATTAAAAAAAATTAGTTCTTTATTTTCCTCTCACGAAATTCAGAATATAATACTGGTCATAAATTTAGCAGGAGTTCTAATTTTGACTTGGACTAGATTGTATCATTAAAATAATTTGTGCTCAGAAAAATTCACTCAATGTATAGTAAATTTAAAGACTATAATAGTTATTCTTTTGCACTCTATTGAAGGTGGATCAACCACTAAAGATATACTAACACTATTCTGGTCACAAACATGATGTGTGTGTGTGCGTGTGTGTGTGTGTGTGTGTGTGTGCGTGTGTGTGTGTGTGTGTCTGTGTGTGTTGGGGGAGGGTTGCGGATGACCTTGGACTCAGTAAAAAAATGGGTTGTTTACTAAGAATAACATTGACTAAGAATAGGTATAGAATGGGATGGAATGCATTTGGGAATCAGAAAAAGGATAAAAATGATGAAGATTGCAATGAGGAGGAGGAGGAAGAGGCTGAGAAGGAAGAGGATAATGATAATGATGATGTGGAGCCTGTCCCCTACTCCCGCACCCCCTTAAGGTCAGATGTTGATTGACAGGACACACACACACACACACGCACACGGTATTTAGGGACCAATCAAACAACTTCATGGCTAAAGTGTGTTTGTGTATTTGTGTTGGGGTGGTGGGGCGTGGTGACCTATATACGGCTCTGCTATATATGTATGTATGTATGTACTTGACTCTTGGAAGACGCTGTGTGTGTGTGTGTGTGTGTGTCAAGGAATTGTGTATATGTGTGTGTGTGTGTGTGTTAATAATAAACGGTTTATTAAAACAGACTGCAGACCTGGGGCTGAAAATATACAGACATAATAAATTGGCATTATGAACATAATGGAAGAATAAAGTGAGATGTGTAATATATATACAAAGATGATACATGTATAGAGTGGATGATTACTTGTTTATTATATTCATAATAGTAGGAATAGGACTATTTTTATAATTTTTTAATTATAGAATTAAACACACCGATATAAAGACATGAAAAAAAGACAAAAATAAAAAAGATAGTTACATACAGTAGAGAGAAACATGCATACATACATATACACGTGCAAATTCGATAGCACACACACACACACACACACACACACACACACACACACACACATCAACAAAGCAAAAATACAACCCCCACCACCACCACCACCACCACCATCAACCAACCCTGAAATGACTACACACTATTACCACATTCAAACCTTTTCTCTTCCATTCATTTTACTCCCATTACTTTCTTACCAACCAACACAATTTTGGCCCTTTTCTGATAGCTATGTTATTCATGGATATTTTCTTATACCACTGTTTTCATATTACACTACCTATTTCGTTCTTAGTTTTTTTTTTTTTTTTTTTTTCTC
>JAWZYT010004775.1:0-42500 GCA_034508575.1 Petrolisthes manimaculis
GGGAAAGGGAGTGATGCGTGGAGAAGAGAATGAGTGAGAGGTCAGAGCCGGAAAGAGAGAGAGAGAGAGAGAGAGAGAGAGAGAGAGAGAGGAGAGAGAGAGAGAGAGAGAGAGAGAGAGAGAGTGAGTGAGTGAGTGAGTGAGTGAGTGAGTGAGTGAGTGAGAGAGAGAGTGAGTGAGAGTGAGAGACATGAAGGAAAGGGAATCAGAAATATATAATGGAGTGATGATGAGTGTAAAGAAATATGATGATGAAGGAAAGAATGGAAATAAATTAACATAATAAAGTAGATAGAAAAATAAAGAAGGAAAAATGGGAATGAATGTAGGTAGCCAAAGATACAGTACACAAGGAAAAGATTGACTGGAAAGCTTTGTTTGATTATATATGTACAGTATGTGGCAACTTATCGTAAACTTATCTGGTGGTTTGGTTCTTCAGTATACGAGCCTGTGAAGATTATAATATTATTTGGTGGGTATATAGTATGATGTTGTTGGTGGTAAATTTGGAGCAACTGATTCCTCCAACCCATGTCCAGGCAACAGGATACCACTATATTTATTCATTGGATTTGTTTCCTGACATATCCTATATACTTTGGAGGAATGAAATGTATACTGTTATACGGTACTATCCCCTTAATAATACTTTCATACTGTATTGAATGATATGACAGATTTTTTTTTTAACATATAGTGAGTGGAGGAAAGGAAAACACAAATAAATAAATGGTTCATGTGACGAATGTACTTTTGATGCAGGCTGTACGGTTGGCTATTTATGTGTGTGTATATAGCCTGTGTGTGTGTATGTGTGTAGCCTATATATGTGTGCATGAAGAGAAAGGGGAAGGAAGCAACGGTAGACTAGTCAAGCATTGAACCAAGGTCTCAGCCTAAAGGAGGAGGGAGGGGGCAGGATGGATGGATGGATGGATGGAAGAGAAGGAAGGAGGGATGGAGGGAGGGGGCAGGATGGATGGATGGATGGATGGATGGATGGAAGAGAAGGAAGGGAGGTGAGGAGGAAAGAAGGAAGGGTGGTGAGGAAGAAAGGAAGAAAGAAGGAATGGAGGTGAGGAGGAAAGAAGGAAGGAAGGTGTGGAACAATGATGAGAAGCAAAGTTGAGGGATACTAAAACAGAAATAGAGAGAGAGAGAGATAGAGATTATGGACCGTAATGGAGAATATGAGAATTAGAGGAAAACGAAAGGGTAGACTGGCCTGAGGGAGATTGTACGAATTAGTGAAAGATTATTATGTTAGAGGGGGATGATAAAATGACGAGTGCAGAAGTTACGGGGTGAGTCAAAGAGGGTGAGTATATCCTACTTTTGGTACCGTAGGCTACATGTGAGGGCATTAATTCCTCCAAAGTAGGTTTATATAATATGTCAGGAAACAGGACCATATAAATTTTAAAAAATAATTATATATGGTACCTATGTTGCTTGGAAGAGTTAAGGGGAATCAGTTGCTCCAAATTTATCCTACGGTACTACCAACACTGAACCATTCCCTTAAAATAATAATAATAGTACACACACACACACACACACACACGAATGATTGAATCTCTCTCTCTTAGCCTAACCTTGGAGGAATGAGAGGGTGATTGATACCAAATAAATAGCTAAAATTTTAGAGAAACCAGAGTGGATGCATGACAATAAAAATATATCCCAATGAAAGTGTTGTGAGAGAGAGAGAGAGAGAGAGAGAGAGAGAGAGAGAGAGAGAGATAGAGAGAATAATAAACAGTGACAGAGTTTAACAAAGAAAGATAAATCCAACCAGCCAGTCAGTCAGTCAACCTGCCAGCCAGACTTTTGGTGGGGGTTGGGGTGAGGGTGGGGGGGGGGTATCAAGCTATAGAAACCACACCCACCTCAACCACCACTACCAGACAAAGTTGGACCCGGAAATTATAGAGTGGTCTAGTAGTAGCAGACAGAGGGAGGGAGAGAGACCCCCACCACACACACACACACACTCTACCCACCCACCTACATCCATGGTATATTGTATTTATCACGCCCACACACTCTATTCATGACAAACACACCACACCACACCTTACACACCTTTTTTTCTACCTACTCAACCCACACACTCACTCTACAAGCACTATAGCCAAATATTTTATTCACCAAGCCCCCACACTCTCTACCCACCCATTGTAGGCTACCCACACACTGACTCTACTCATTCATACTGTATTCATCACACTCACACACACTCTACTCATCACAAGGACAATGTCACACCTCATCCACTTTACCAAATTTACACCCACTCTATCCCACACACACTCACCCATACCCACACCTGAGTATGTGCACATGTTGGAGCTCCTGTCAATGTTCGCATGTGTGTGTCCGTTGATACACATCTTAGTGTAACCTATGCGTACGATCGCGTGTGACTGTGTATGTGTGTGTGTGTGTGTGCCAGGAACTCCGCCGTATTTATGTGTCTGTCTCAACGTGTACTCCACCAATGTGTGTGTGTGTGTGTGTGTGTGTGTGTGTGAAGGCTTGCATGCAATATATATGCAGACACCTTTGTCGTCTGAACCTTGTCTGGCTCTATTTGTTGCTATATACGTTCACGCATGCGTACCTGTGGGAGTGATGGCGTGAATGTCGTGTGCATGTTTATGACTTGGTGTTTCAGACGTCTTACATTACATAACCTTTCTCTCTCTCTCAATACATTTCTTCACACCCTCTCTCTTTGTCTCTTTCTTCGCATTTCGTTTCCTTGTGCTCTCTTCATATTTTCGCTTTCTCTCTCCTACCCTTTCTTAGTCTCCCTTCCCTCCTTCCTATTATAGCCATCTGTCTTTCCTTGTCTGTTCTCTCCTTACCCCCACTCGTCCCCAATGGTATGGTATGTAGGATATATTCCCCATTCTTCACAAATTACTTTTTCAAGGTATTTTCCCTTTATTTCCTCAATCCCTCGAATTTGGCTTCCTTTTATTCCTAGCTCCCTTATTTTCTGTCCTCATTCATACTGTAACTAAACTACGGTACCCATTCCACCTCTCTCTCTCTCTCTCTCTCTCTCTCTCTCTCTCTCTCTCTTTCAGATACTTACTCTACCTGCCTCACCGTCTCGTAATTACCACATCCAACATGAACCCCTTCTCACTCTACCCTTTCCTTCCTCACGCCTATTCCCTCTCTCCCTCCCTCCCTCACGTCTCCCTCTTCTACCCACCCCCTCCGCCCTTTCCACGTGGTGTATCTTTCCTCCCCTCCTTGTATCCCTCTTATATTTTCCACAAGTCTCTCTTTCCTCCCTCTCACTCATTGTCCGTATAGGCTACGTCTCTCTCCCTCCTTTACCCTACACCTATTCCCGCCCCAACCCCTTAGTAACTCTTTAGAATTATGTTGTATCTTCCCTCCCTTCCTTCTTCTTTCATCTCTTCTTCACGCCTTTCCTTACACCCTTCAATTTCTTTCCTCACACTCTTCCTTCCTCCCCCACGCTTGTTACCTTCCTCACGCCTTTCCTTCCTTCCTCCCTCCACTTTCTTTCCTCAGACCCTCCTCACCTTCTCCCCTTTTCTACCGAACTTTACCTACCATACCTCCAACCCCCAGCACCCCAATCCCACTCTTTCAACCCCCTCGACCCCCTTCCCTCCATTCTCACGTTGCAACCCCCCTCCCCCCTCAATTGATTAGCTTGCATGATTCGCTTCCTTTCCACCTTTTCCCTCCACTGTTCTGTCTGTACTTCTCTCCCTTCCGTACACTTTTCCTCCTTCCCTCCAAGTTATAAAACAGATTCTCAATTACAGTGTATTTTTCTTTTTCTTTTTTTTTATATTCGAGCTATAAAATACATACCATAGGCTGCACAGTTTCAGACACATGAAACATACTCACTTCAAACTGTAGACCCTTTTTTATCAAGTACCATAAATAGGACACGTGACCTCCACACACAACAGTCAACAGTTTCATTAGTTTTCCATAGTTTTACTAGACTAAGAACTAAGGAGAGAGAGAGAGAGAGAGAGAGAGAGAGAGAGAGAGAGAGAGAGAGAGAGAGAGAGAGAGAGAGAGAGAGAGAGAGAGAGAGAGAGAGAGAGAGAATAACACCTTCACCAAAAGCTTCATTATACAACACAAACACCTCATTTCATTCACTCAGCTAAGTCAGTTTCCATTAAAGATCACTCACACAGGTTTCCATTAAGGTGGAAGTACACTGTTGGTAAATCTGGAGCAAATGATTCCTCCAAACTATTCCAAGCAACAGAACACCCATTATTTTTGCTCATCTGGTCCTGTTTCCTGGCATACTTTGGAGGAATCCAGGCATTCCAATGTAACAAAAGTGTACTCCCCCCTTAACGATCCCACACTCACACACACAGAGAAAGGTAGACATTGTACGCTGTCCTACAATACAGAGGACCACCCATGTTACCAAGCACACCAGCTCCGCCGTGTGCTATCAACACCATCACACACACACAATATTAAAGCTTACAATATGGGCCTATACTCTTATGTACAAACTCAGACACACACACACACAAACTTGATTTACAAATGCATCATAACCAGTTGCCTATAATTATGATTTTTCCATCAAAATATGATAGCCTAATCTGTGGCTTATTTTTTACAAGAGGGCCTTCTACCATTAGTCTAGTCCTCTCCATTCTCAATATAGAAATAAAGAGTGAGAGGGGTATGGATGAGAGGGGTAGAGTGAGAGGGATGAGTGTGGGACTTCCTGCCAGGTTTCCCAGGTCACTTCCGGTGGTCAGGGAGCAAGGGAGAGAGAGTCCCCTCACACACTCACTCGCTGAAACACACCGGCGTTCACTCCCTTTCTGACTAAAGTTTACAATATATATATATACGGTACTCTATGAACAGTTGGTATAATATGAATTGCGACAACCTTTGAAGGAACGTTAGGCCTAAGTATATTAATTAAAGTCCATTGTAGTGTGTAGTGTAATACAGAAGAAAATATACACTTCCTTTTGCATTAGGCTATGGTACATGTTTTTATTCCAAATAGTTGTGAATATTAATAGGCTATAGTTAGCCTAATGTTCCATCAAATTTGTCGCAATTCATATTTTGCCAAATGTAGCCTACACACACAAACACACACACACACACATTTAGGCTACGACAACAAAGAGTAATATCAAACACAAGGCGTATCATGTAAGAGTAGGCCTTGGTCAAACACATCAAACTTTTGTCCCCAAGATAGCCTACACCTGTTTATATTACACTCACAAACACACACTAATGTAGCCTACAACAAACAGTATTGCCAAACACAAGGCCTAATCCTGTATGAGTAGGCCTTGATCAAACATGCCTAATCTACGCCCCCATGCTAAACCTGTCGACATACACACACGCATGCATACAACACCCACCCGCACACAAACACACCCACCCACACACGCCGAAAAAGTCAAGGGTGAGATAAAGAGCGAGCCACCCACTCAACACACACACACACATTTAAACGTTACCGAGGCCTACTGTATACAATATGATTAGGCTACACTGAAAGCCATGAGATTCAGAATTTGACCTACTGTATCATACGTGAACATGTAGGCCTACTATGGTGCACAAAAGTGGATTAATTCAGTCCGTCACAACATAGGCCTGACAGCATCACCTGTGGTTCAAACGAATAAACAACAGAGTATAGATGGCGACCTGTGTTATGAAGTTCAACCCACAGAATATTCAGTCATTAGGCCTATTGTGGCTGGCTGTGGGAATGAACTTATGTGCACCATATAGCCTAGTCCTTGCATTCATTTTTATATCGCATGTGCAGGCATATACATAGCCTAGCCTATAGAATACAAACTGGCGAAATCATAGTCTTTGTACTTTCAAAATAATCAGTCTACGTCATTAAGTACAGCAAGTAGGTTCTTTGACACGCATAATCTTCCTATGTAGGTTACAGTCGGCTGTAAAAGTTATGCTTCTTGAAGGATTACATAAAGGATAATAATCGAACAAACACATTCACCAACACAAAAATCGGGCCTACAATATCCAGGTGGTAAAAATAAATAAACTTCTCAGGTTGTTCCGTTTACGATTCTGTAGAGCTCATATTTCCATACCGTACTTAATGACTTGACAGATGTGGCGACAACTTTTGCCGTCGACAGTACCGTACAGCAAGTATTTGACACGTATGCTCTTCTTTCTATATACGGTACCACAGACCAAATACCGTAATAATTTTATACAACCCATATAGCAACACGTTCGAAATAATCGCAGCCTGTCCACTGACGCATTTTCAGCATATCATCCTAGTCTATAAGCTACATTCATATGACACAGTGCATCAAATAGGCTACCGTACATAATGAGCTATTCAGTGGCTTTCCCCAGAATAGTCCTTGAATGAATGAATGACAATCATAACAGCACCATCATTCATCTCGTCACAATACCAACTGGTCTGTCTGTCACTCCTCGGGTAGGCTACCAGATCTGATGCTACCGGTAGCCTACTCTATGAAAAATTCTTGGGTAGGCTACAGTAAACCCTAGATAGGCTATATATAATGAATAAATAGCCTACTTGTATCCACCACTTCATTTTACACTCATTGAAGACCACGAAATTTTTTTCCAGGCTTCTGCTATTATTACCATACAAACTAAACGATTTATATACTGTGCCTGTGTTTAAAGGATACCGGTAGTGCTAAATTTATTCATATTAATCAAGGCCCTACTGTATCAGACCTGATGCTACTTTATGACAAGTTACCGGTACAGTACAACATTCCCATCATATATTTTTAATTTTGGTTGTACCATACCATAAAAAGCATGCACGAGGCTTGTGTGCGGATTTCGGTCTCTCTAACTATTATATCCCTAACCAGACTTCACACATAACCTTCCTCTCCCCTTTCTTCACATTAACTCCCCTCTAGACTACCCCTCCATTCCTTTGTCCTCTCTTCCCTTATCCTCTTAATCTCACCTCTTCCGCTTTTCTCTCCTGCATTTTTCCTGTATTTCTCTACTCTCACTACAACCACCCTCCCTCCCTCCTGTCATTCCTTTGCTGATAGTACTTCCTGACCTTCCCCCATTCCTTCCTGCCGGCCTCTTTCCTCCCTCGCTCCCTGATTCCTCTTCCCCTTATATTCCTTCTTGCTAACAGCATTTTCTAACTAGGCTACTCAATGGGACTTCTTCACCTTTTCCCTTCCGTTTCCCGTTGGCTATAGGACTTCTTCATATTATTGAGGTCATACACTTATGATACATTAATACGCCTCCAAAATATTACAGGAAACAGGACCAAAGTAACAAAAATAATGGTGGCCTGTTAGGCTACTTGGAATAGTTTGGAGGAATCTGTTACTCCAGAATTACCACCAATACTGTACTACACTCTTAAAACTAGAGAGTACAGAGCCAGGCCAGTGAGTACGAGGGGAGGGTCTGGTCTGGGCACGGACAAAAGGGCAGGAGAGAGCTAGCTTGGGGGCTCACACAATGAAAAACAAAAAAGTGAAAGCATCTGGAGCTGCTTTCCACAAGTCTGATTCGGCAACAACACTTTATTGTTGTACGATATAATATGGTACGGTAGTGAATAATACCTGTGTTATTGATCAATCTCACATATTTGTGATTAGTTTTAGATTCGCGTGGGACCAATCACCCGCAGCTGTTATATCGATCCAAGTTATGAAGAGTGTGTATGTGCGTGTGGTAGGGCTCCCCCGCTGGTGTTATTTTCAGGGACATAAGAGCCAACCATAGCGAGGGGCGCGAGGACACGGCGGGTTGCTTAAATCTATACCGACTTCCGGCAGGACGCGTGACATCTGCATCTGAGTCGAGTCTGTCTGTCTGTCTGTTCAACCAAGCATGTGGATGTGTTAATTTGAAAACTGACCAATGCAGGTGACGAATGTAACGGAATATACGGTAACACTAACGAAAAAGGTGAACAACATAGTAAGTTAATTTTATGAACGCACTGGATGACGAATGTAATAGAATATACGGTACGGTACCCCTAATGAAAAGTGCATATTTATAATCCTATCTCAACCTTCAACAAGTAGGCTATACTAAGAGTAAGCAATGAGTAAAAATGTACCATATGGAAATGTACACATCCTACTGGCTGGAATCAACGAAGAGGGCGAAACAGTAAAAAAGCACTGCACATACATAAAATAAATAGTCTACCCTAGCTTTATAGTTAACCCCAATCATTTGTGAAAAAATAAATGGATGAAAGTTTAAGAGGGTAGCGTGGTGGAGGGGGAAGGAGGAGGAAACTATCACCACACGGATGGTACTTCTTACCTCACCTCCCTACCCAGCGCAGAACCAGCCAACACCCTCCCTAGAGTCCCTACCCCTCTGCCCCACCGGCCCCCACCTCAGTCCCTCTTTCACGCACCACACTAACGGTTGCCAGTCGCTTCACTCCCCTTCCCTCCCCACCGCCAGGCCCAACCAACCCACCCTTCCTTGGGACAGCTGGAGCACTCTATCGAACAATGGTCCTTCCTTTCTCACAACATGCCCCTAACTTTCTACTCACAGGCTACAACAACATAACCTATGCACAGTTTACTACTACACACGAAATGAGGAAAGAGAAGATCAACAGCATGCTGCCTGCTCATCTCTACCCTAAATTTGTCTGTCTCTTCGCCTAAAAGAAATTAAATTAGCCTATAAGGATACAAATAGAAACAAAGAAAATAGCTATAGTGAGGTGATCGTACCATAGGCTAATCGAAAGAGGAAATTTCGGCCTAATAATATTTAATTCCCAATCCATATACTTAACACAGTATTCCATCCACCTTGCCTAAAATTTGGACTCATTTCTAGGCTATCTCTCGTTAACTTTCCCGATAGGCTTTTGATTCCAGCATGACTGAGAAGCCAAGGCCTTGGGAGAAGCATCCAAGTGGTCCTGTTTCCGTAGATAAAATATTCATAAGAAAGAACCTGTTGAAGAGGAACTGGTTAGGTTAGCCTCGCCTATGCCATCCAGAGCCAAGTGAGTCACTAGGACCGCATGCTTGTTTGCTTTCGTCCACTCACAATTATTAGACTACACTAATTATCCCGCCTGATTCATCCTCGCAAGAGTGAGCTAGGAATAGGAAAAATAATGTAGGACTAGGTACTGGCATACTCAGATTAACAATATGTTGTATCTATATGTAAAAAACAGGCACTTCCATGTGATTGATGCCAATTCATGAGTCTTAAAGATTTCCGTTTCAAGTTACCATGTTTGAATTCTCCTGATACATAGCCTACTGTACTTGTGTCGTTCTGTGGAATGCTCCAAAATATCGTCGTCACTACACAGTGACGAAGGTGTAGTGACGAAGCGAGGTTATTACTTTTTATAGCACTTGCTAAAACCTATTTGTGGTTTTGGGTTCTATCTACCATACTATTGTATAAAATTGCTAAATATCCAAGCAACCCGATTACCCAAAATAGATAATGACTTATACAGATAACATCTGCCCATCTGCTGCATCAGGTTATCAACACATTAACTAACGTTACTGATTAGTCTTTGTATTTCTTATCAGTGTTCCTGGCGTGAGAGCCTTCATGTTGTCTCGCTCGCACTCGCCAGCCCAGATAGCAAATCGATAGCATGATTCTGTGAATGAGTACCGTACCGGTAATGCTAAATCATCATGACAACGATGAGGCATGTGGTCGAATATCCGTGGTGTTGACTATTGCGGGGTACCAGTACGATGGCTCTGTAGTGTCTATGTAGTCATCGTAACCATGGAATTGTCAACACCATGAATGTTCTTGCATACGGCCAAAGAATTCCCCAAAACATATATTTTTCTTGTGTATCTCTGGACTACTTTGGTACTAAGCTAGACCTACTCCTCTTTACAACAAGATTTAAAATAATCGAGATTGCCTGAACAATTTTCCAGCACATTGACCCATATTTACTGTAAATTGTCGGTACCGGTACATGAAATACATCTGCATTAATATGAAACAAAGGTACAAGATGTTTGATGAAAGAAGGGTGACAACTTGACAAGTCTGACATGGACATGAAGTTATTAGTACGTGTTGTGGGCACGCGGGTGTGGGATGCTACTTCTAGCCAGCTAGCCATAGCCATGATGCACTCGATAGCATTAAAGTCTCCCTTGCTCTTGCCATTGTTTGCGGAGAGAGAGAGAGAGATTGGTATACTGTATGTGCATGTGTTATTCATGAAAGGAATATGATATGGATTAGCACCAACGGAAGACTATCTTGCACTAAAATAGGAAACAGCAGGGGTGAGTAAATAGGACTCTACTGCTGCCAAAGGTATAGCATTGTACCACAACATAATAGTTAGACAAAGTATTGGGAAACACGGACTGAGAAACAGTCGGGCAACTTTTTCAAAACCTGGTAAACGTTATGGCCGAACTTTATTGACGAGGATGAAGTGACGGCAATGATATCCCTGATTCCCTGACCTATAAGTAACACATAGATTCCTAGAGCATGGACTTTAGAGTGATTGTAACACAGGTTACACTTACGGACTGTGACGGTACGAGGGTTGTGGCTTGTGACGCGGGAGTGGAGTGAAGCAAGGCGTGAGGTGAGAGAGGCGGTGCGACCAGTCAGTTTACCCAACTCTTCTTCCAGAACTTGTGATATACCCTGAGCTGCTGTCACCAAGGAAGCCAACTGACGAAGGGCCCCACACAGGGTGACATTAGTGACGGCTGTCAGGTCATACTCTCCAGTAAAGGATACTTCTTCTCCATCGTCGGCTTTTCCCCACGTTGAGGGCCGACGTGCCAGCCTCACGGGCGAGATTCGTCGCTTTACCAGCGGCATGCTGGTGCCTTGTGCTTTCAGTGGTAATTATCATATGACACTCATACTTGCACTATAACTCAACCCCACACACTTTTATCTCACAGCACGCACACGAGACATTTTCTCGCGATCACTCAACCCCACTACCGCTCACATTCCCGTCATTGGCGGTACTGACTACTGACTGAACTCTGAGTCTGTGAGCACCGAGCAGCCAGTACTGGAGGCTGGGGCAGACTTCTACATCTACTGCTGCCACACCAACTGTTTCAATTTTCCCCATATCTATCATTGGAAATACCCCATTTTGAAAGAAAATTCTCCATGATTATTAACTTTTCTTTTTTTTCTTTGCTAACGAAATCATTGCAAGTATGTTTTGACAGCCTACAGCCAGACGGCATTGGTACAGCGCCGTCGAGGTTGAGGTATATAAATTACATCTCATTTCTGATAAAACAATATAATAAGTTAGGCTGGAACAGATTAAAGTAGGGAAATATGCTCCCAAAGCTATACCAGAATAGCTCTTTTATAATCCAAATTTCCTGAATATAGTGAAAATTCCCCACATTTGATAATAATGGTGTGAGATGACTGCAGCCATCTGTACCCGATAGTCCTCACTCCAGGGCCTACACACACTCAGTCAGCATAACATTCTCAACACATATTACAAAAGTATGTCAGAATTTATTTCCTTAGAAAATTGTAAAAAATACTTATTTTACCTATTCATATGCAACTGCAGTCAGAAAACAAATCACATATCCGAATACAAAATTTATAGAGAATTTTCTAAAGATGTCAATTAATGCCGAAATAAACTAAAATATTGATCATAAGGAATTATTATAGCTAAAAAAGGTAAATATTACGTAGATGTCTTTATGAACAGTATTTTAGCTTTACAGCATCACACTACTTTTAAAATAAGCATGAAATATCTGAGAAGAAATTTACAATTCTATTTCGGCTTACTTTGATCGTTGTTAGAAATGAGTCAAATGACGATTGACAGAATGTTTTGATTTGTGACATCTCTAAGGGCCAGGCGTTATACACACAATATTAAACACCTTTTTTTTTTAATTAATTTTGATATTTTATTGATATGTTGAGCATCACAAACACAGATACTAATATATAGTACAGGTGGTCTATTCAATTATATCGGAAGAGAGGCCAGATTTTGGAAGACTAATAAATAATATGGCAATAAATGTAATTATTTGCTATTAAAAAATTCGTATGTATGAATAACTTTCCCAATACCCAAATACTAATATACATTAGAGCCTGGCTATTCAACCATTTCAGAAAGAAGGCCTGAATTTGAAAGTGAAATTAATAAAAAGTGGCAATATTTTTGACGAACTACATGTAATGAAGTATTGTGTACATAGGTATAATACGGTAAGCAATAACCAATTACATTTTCTGTTTATATTATCCATAAATACATTTATTTGATTGATTAAGAGGTAAATTTACAGAAAACCTGGGTTCACTATATTGCATATATTAGTATCATTATCCACTATTTTGGACCATTCTAAGACACTTTTCATCTATGGTGTTTCTCTCGGAAATGCCTCGTTTTCGAGATATGCTCCGTTTACAAACATAATTTGGAAACTAAGTCTTACCTGACCTAACCTAACCTAGACCACAGCAGACTACCGGGACCTAACCTGGGCAAACTACCGGACCTAACCTGGGCAAACTACCAGGTATAACCAGTGTAAACTATCATAAAGTGACTGGGTCAAATTTCCAGGACCTAGCCTAATGTGGTAATACTGCTCAAGCCTAGCCAAATACCCAGTTATTCTGTAATAATACCGATCAGGATTTCTGAAGAAACAGCAGTGCTTCAGATTTCATCTTTATGTGATATGTGCATTTTGAAATATTTATATTTACTGATTACCACATATATACTTATATGTAAAATAGCTAGAGTTACACTAGTATGGTAATATGTTATTGATTTGAGTTGGGCCACAAAATTAGAAAAAAAAAAAAATTCCCTATAATTTTTGTATTATCCATTACACCTTGTTTTTATTTACAGTATAAGGACGACAGTGCATATTGACGGTGTTTGATCCCCCCCCCCCAAGAGGCTCGATTGAGGGGTAATACAAGCATATATTGCATTAATTAGTTAATATTTATATGTTCTTGATTTAGTCTGACTTTACCTGATCTTCCCTAAGCTAATCTGAATTGGGACACATGTTGGGAAAAACATGTGTTTTGTGTCTCTGTAGCTCAACTTAACTATTACCGGTACCATTCATTTTTCAGTTCGGGAGTAGCCTACCATATACAGGGACAAAGTGTAGCAATTCTTTGTGGCAACTGTATAATAGGCCCTCGATATAGATGATAATATTTAGCATTATCCTTTTAACACATGCTCAGTAAATCACATAGCCTAGTCTGTATGGTAATGAATAACAAAAGCCTGGGAAAACATTTTGTGGTCTTCAATGAGGGACTGAGTGTAAAATGAAGGGTATTTATTCATTGTATATCAAGAGTCTCTGGTACCTATGAATTAATAACTTTCAGTGCTTAGAATTAAAATGTTCTTGTTTCCTTTTTCAGAAATAAATGTAATATGGATCTAAAGAGTCTGCTTCAGAGTCATGTAAATAAGAAAGAGAAAAATGCGGAAGGCAATGTAAATGTGAAGGAAGATGTTGATAAAACATTTGAAAAATATTACTGCGAGTGGAAAGATGACCTTACAAATAAGAGAGGTTCATCCAGCAAAGAATCTCATTGTGTCATACCAAAGTTCTACCATAAGTTGCCCCCAGATGATGACCAGC
This sequence comes from Petrolisthes manimaculis, assembly GCA_034508575.1. NCBI lineage: Eukaryota > Metazoa > Arthropoda > Malacostraca > Decapoda > Porcellanidae > Petrolisthes > Petrolisthes manimaculis. The sequence continues at coordinate 13,743 of JAWZYT010004775.1, forward strand.
TGCTGCAGAAACTACGTGAGGAGTCCCGAGCAGTATTCCTACAGCGCAAGAGCAGAGAACTCTTGGATAATGATGAACTGAAGAATCTTTGGGTACTATTGGACAAACACCAATCCACTACTGATATTGGGGGTGAAGAACAGTTGATAAATTACGAGGACTTTCTCAAGGTGGCTGAGCAAGCTGGTCCAAAATGTAAACAGTATTTCCAACCATCTACTTTTTGCAAGTTACTCCAGAATGATCCTTATGGACGCATCTCCATCATGAACTTCTTCAACTATGTCATGCGTAAAGTGTGGCTCCACCAGACAAGGATAGGACTTTCCCTCTATGATGTGACCGGTCAGGGATACTTAAGGGAATCTGACCTGGAGAACTACATATTAGAACTTATTCCTACTCTACCTCAGTTAGATGGTCTAGAAAAGTCATTCCATTCATTCTATGTCTGCACAGCTGTAAGGAAGTTTTTCTTTTTTTTGGATCCTTTACATACTGGACAAATAAAAATTCAGGACATACTGGCATGTAGCTTCCTGGATGACCTTCTGGAGCTTCGTGATGAAGACTTACCCAGAAACCAACAACAAAACAATTGGTTCTCAGCACCATCAGCCCTCAGAGTGTATGGTGTTTACCTCAACCTTGACAAAGACCACAATGGTATGCTGTCAAAGCAGGAACTGTCCCGGTATGGCATGGGAACCCTCACTCCTGTGTTCATAGACCGTGTGTTCCAAGAGTGTCTCACGTATGATGGCGAGATGGATTACAAGACTTACTTGGATTTTGTCTTAGCACTTGAGAACCAGAAGGAACCTCAAGCCCTCCACTACTTCTTCAAGATCTTGGATATTGATGGAGAAGGGTATCTCAATGTGTTTACCCTCAATTACTTCTTCAGGTCCATTCAAGAACAAATGCGTCAACACAACCAGGAGCCCGTCAACTTTGAGGATGTCAAAGATGAAATATTTGACATGGTGAAGCCAGCTGATCCCTGCAAGATCACACTGCATGATTTGGTGAACTGTGGCCAAGGAAATGTAGTAACCAGTATTCTCATTGATCTTAATGGCTTCTGGACTTACGAAAATCGTGAAGTGTTGGTGGCAGACAACAGTGAGGAACCAGCACAAGTGTAGCATGTATCATCACAACATAACGGATATTTTATTCACATGCTAAATTCAGGTGTCTATACCCGGTATTCTCATTTGTATTCCTTCATCCTTATGTTTTAATTATGCTTGCCTCTTTAATGTACAGTACTTTGTTTTTTGTCCTGTGTGTGTGTTTCCTTTAAGTGTCTCAGTTTAAACATAACACATATATCTGATAATACGGTACAAAAGTTGTACATTTTTATGTATTTTTTTAGTACACAGTACCATAGATAAATGTGCCTTCACATGTGTCTTGCTTTTTGTAAAAGAAAATAAATAGTGTTACAGTACAGTAGGCTATATTGTTTGTTTTATTGCACTTTTTATTTATGCTTAATTCATAATCTAGTTCTCTATGTTTGTTAATTAGTGAAAGAAAATTAAGTTCTATAATGGATGTAAAGAATTTAAGGGGATGCTACAATATTGGTAAACCTGGAGGAAATTATTCCTCCAGACTATTCCAAGCAACAAAACAATTATTTTTGTTAATCTGGTAATGTTTCCTGGCATACTTTGGAGGAAACAATTTGCTCTAATGTATCAAAGTGTATTACCCCCCTTAAACAATGTACAGTATATAACACACTACCATACTACAACAGTGGACAATTGGGCATACTCATGTTTCAGAACCAGAGGCTCATGAACCAAAGTAGTCATCTTTGAATAAGAATCCACACCTATCTAAGTAAGTATTTCTTAATGTTATATCACAGGGCTACTGTACAATACTTTAGTTCCTAGGTTAGCCCCTGGTAGTCTCTCCTGGTTAGGTCCCGGTAGTTTGATGAATCTAGTTCAAATATGGCGAAAATGAGGTGTTTTCTTAGATTGGGTTTGGGGGGAGGGTGATATCTCCCCAAACACTTATTTGCGACGGATGTGAACAATAATTCGTTAAAAACACACTATAAAACACTGCATTCTGAATACCTCGAGTCGAAAACAAATAATGGACAAACACTTGACTATTACCCCTATTTCTTACAAAGTAGTATATTTTTGGAAAGGAAATAAAAATATATACAATATACATTATATTGCATATTGGGCATTTCACTTGACCTGTGGCCCACAGCCTTATAATAATCACATCTGGCCCAAGGCATCAAAACGTTGCCCAACCCTGTCCTAGATATACAATGGATACTTTTAATCCACCACTTCATTTTACACCCAGTCCCTCATTGAAGACGATTAATTGTCATACAGACTGAGTGATTTTCTGAACCTGTGTTAAAAAGATATTGCTATATTTAATTGAGGGAATATTGTACTTGCTAAGAAAATGTTGAGCTTGGCAAGTTTTACTGTACAGTATCAGGTATCCTCAATGAATTTTAAATTATTTTATCATGTTAACAGTTTTATTGAAGAAGTTATACAAGCTAGTATTGTATCCTATGAATATTGAGGATGTTAAGATTGTCTTACAAAGAAAACAGATTAAACCACACAGTATCCTAACAGTAGGTGGTAAGGATAAACATTCCAAGGTTAAAAAAAAGGATAGCCATCCCCACCTACAGAGGCATTCTACTATGGTGTTGGAAGACTATGGAATTGCCTACATTCCTCCTTCATTTCCAGGCTGCAGTTGTGGGCTCAGCAGTACGAACTTTGGTACCAACTCAGGGTAACGGAACAGGATTGCATGGTGTTGAACCCTGGCCATGACAGGGCCTTGTGCTACATAGTTGTTGACTTAGTACAGTATTGTAGAGTTCAACCATGAGTGCGCCTCCACCCGACCCTGTGTTTGTGTTTCGAGGAGCCTGTGGCCCTGTTACCTCTCTTACCTTCATTGAGCCATACCATGACCAGAATGTACAAATGTTGGCTGCAGGAACTCAAAATGGTTATGTACTAATCTGGGATGTGCAGGTTTGTGTGTTTATTGTTTTTGGTATACAGCAGTGGAATATTTGTCTTAAAGAGTGAAAATGTTGTACTTTACTGTAGTTAATTCATTTGCACAGTACTTAGTAAAGGATGATAGCTTTTCACACACACAAAAAAAGTTAATTCCTAATATACTCCAACAGATGAAGTGCCTACTGCTGAAGTGGTCAGCCGGTGCTGGTGAGAGTTCAACCATCCAGTGGCTGTACAATGAGACTCCAAAGCATCTCTGGACACAAGTGAGATATGAGGGAGTCAAAATATGGGACATGACTGCACATCCTCCAGTAGTAATGGCCGAATTCTCCCTGGAAGGTTATCTTGGTTTTGGTCAGTCTGAAGTCTCTGTCAATTACGGGAGAAAACTATTGAGTATTCCAGGACCGGGTCAGGAAGGTGTTAGTGTCTGGGATGTGAAAAAAAGGTACAAAATATGCTCACTCCTGCCTGCCGAAACCAAAAAGCGTGGCAGCTTGATGCAAACCAGGTGGGTTGATGTTGCAGGTCAGGTGAGACTGGTGGCGGTATATGAAAGTGGTCATCTCTCTTTGTGGGACTGGAAGACATCAACCATCAGTGGAGAGTGCCAAGTTGGTGAGAATCCCATTTGCTTCACATACCATAATACTAGAAGACTTGGCATAGTGGGTACCACATCTGAAAAGGTCTACATTGTGACCATTAATGATGATTTGGCTATTAACACAATCCAGGAAATTACAATTACAAACCCTGGCCTTTCTTGTTGTGTGGTGCGGCCTGATGGGAAGCTGTATGTGACTGGGGGATGGGACTCACGCATCCGCATCTTTTCAAGTAGAGAGCACAAACCAATTGCTGTCTTACAGTACCATAAGAAGACTGTGGAGTGTTTAGCTTACTCTGTATGGGATGTAAATTTGAGCACAGGCTGTCTCCTAGCTGCTGGCTCCTCTGACAAGAGTATTTCACTTTGGAATATATTCACTTAATGAGTACACAATGCCATGTCACTATGGGTCGTAAGCAAAAATATCCATGGTGTTGATGATGGTGTGCTGCCGGTAAAATGATTCTGTAGACACACTACCAAGCCATCGTATACACCACGAGTGTTCTTGCCTATGGCCCACCATATGATCAAGTTACATCACCTATGACCAGGATTGAGACCATGCCACCATAATAAAAGTGTCGGACAACTTGGTTCCTTGCTCATTCCATTACAGTGTAATTTGACTGTCAATATGTATATTTTGTTAAATAGATAAATGCTGTTAATAAAGGTCTTGAGTTTATGAAGCCCTTTCTCTGATTTTTTTTTATTTATATGCTTGAATCCTGAGTTTTGAAACAGTTATAAAATAAATACACACCTGGCAATTCTTATATAATTTACTTCAATGACTCGCTTTCTGTCTTGCTTTTTGTAAAAGAAAATAAATAGTGTTACAGTACAGTATATTGTTTGTTTTATTGCACTTTTTATTTATGCTTAATTCATAACCCACATCTTACCTACCTACCTCTCTGCCAAATATAAAGGGCAATGTCTCTTGTAGCTCTGGGGAGTAGTGAAGATAGTAAAATCGTTAAAAAAAAAAGTGATTTTTTGATAGGTTGGATTTTTTAAGAATTTTTTTGAGAAAGTTTTTAAAGGTTGCAATTTTTAAGATACATTGATGATACTAAGATATATATATATATATATATATATAAGAGATAAGATAAGATATGATAAGATTGCCTACATTCCTCCATTTCCAGGCTGCAGTTGTGGGCTCAGCAGTACGTACTTTGGTACCAACTCGGTAACGGAACAGGGTTGCATGGTGTTGAACCCTGGCCATGACAGGGCCTTGTGCTACATATGTAGCGGCAACCTTTGTTACATTGTACAAGCACTGGCTTCGCCAGTGGGTGCTTTTGCCAGCGGCGCTGCTCGCTTCGCTCGCCCCCCCCCCCTTCACTCCCACCCCCACCCCCACTAACACACATCTTACCTACCTACCTTCACACCTGGTAGTGAAGATGACACATTATATCATGGAATGAAGGGCAATATCTATTCCAAATAATAGTGAAGATGTTTGTGTATGGTGAGTAGTGAAGATGTATTGTAGCCGCCACAGTATATCATGGAATGAAGGGCAATATCTCTTCCAAATAATAGTGAAGATGTTCGTGTATGGTGAGTAGTGAAGATGTGTTGTGGCCGCCACAGTATACATTGGCGTCTTCGCTCGCCCCTCCACCCCCCACCTACATTTTACTCTCCACCCACCCACCCACATCTTAACTAACTACCACCCACATCTTCCCTACCTACCACCCACATCTTAACTACCTCCCTCCACCCACCCATATTTTACCTACCTACCTACCACCCACACACATCTTACCTACCTACCTACCTACCACACACATCTTACCTACCTACCCACATCTTACCTACCTACAATTTTTAAGATACATTGATTGATTGATACCATTGAACATATTCCATGTTGGATATAAGAAGTTCATATGCAATGTAATAAATAAATATATAACGAGATAGACACACACAATTCTGACACCAATAAACAGACTACACAAACTAACCAACCATGAGTGCGCCTCCACCCGACCCTGTGTTTGTGTTTCGAGGAGCCTGTGGCCCTGTTACCTCTCTTACCTTCATTGAGCCATACCATGACCAGAATGTACAAATGTTGGCTGCAGGAACTCAAAATGGTTATGTACTAATCTGGGATGTGCAGGTTTGTGTGTTTATTGTTTTTGGTATACAGCAGTGGAATATTTGTCTTAAAGAGTGAAAATGTTGTACTTTACTGTAGTTAATTCATTTGCACAGTACTTAGTAAAGGATGATAGCTTTTCACACACACAAAAAAAGTTAATTCCTAATATACTCCAACAGATGAAGTGCCTACTGCTGAAGTGGTCAGCCGGTGCTGGTGAGAGTTCAACCATCCAGTGGCTGTACAATGAGACTCCAAAGCATCTCTGGACACAAGTGAGATATGAGGGAGTCAAAATATGGGACATGACTGCACATCCTCCAGTAGTAATGGCCGAATTCTCCCTGGAAGGTTATCTTGGTTTTGGTCAGTCTGAAGTCTCTGTCAATTACGGGAGAAAACTATTGAGTATTCCAGGACCGGGTCAGGAAGGTGTTAGTGTCTGGGATGTGAAAAAAAGGTACAAAATATGCTCACTCCTGCCTGCCGAAACCAAAAGGCGTGGCAGCTTGATGCAAACCAGGTGGGTTGATGTTGCAGGTCAGGTGAGACTGGTGGCGGTATATGAAAGTGGTCATCTCTCTTTGTGGGACTGGAAGACATCAACCATCAGTGGAGAGTGCCAAGTTGGTGAGAATACCATTTGCTTCACATACCATAATACTAGAAGACTTGGCATAGTGGGTACCACATCTGAAAAGGTCTACATTGTGACCATTAATGATGATTTGGCTATTAACACAATCCAGGAAATTACAATTACAAACCCTGGCCTTTCTTGTTGTGTGGTGCGGCCTGATGGGAAGCTGTATGTGACTGGGGGATGGGACTCACGCATCCGCATCTTTTCAAGTAGAGAGCACAAACCAATTGCTGTCTTACAGTACCATAAGAAGACTGTGGAGTGTTTAGCTTACTCTGTATGGGATGTAAATTTGAGCACAGGCTGTCTCCTAGCTGCTGGCTCCTCTGACAAGAGTATTTCACTTTGGAATATATTCACTTAATGAGTACACAATGCCATGTCACTATGGGTCGTAAGCAAAAATATCCATGGTGTTGATGATGGTGTGCTGCCGGTAAAATGATTCTGTAGACACACTACCAAGCCATCGTATACACCACGAGTGTTCTTGCCTATGGCCCACCATATGATCAAGTTACATCACCTATGACCAGGATTGAGACCATGCCACCATAATAAAAGTGTCGGACAACTTGGTTCCTTGCTCATTCCATTACAGTGTAATTTGACTGTCAATATGTATATTTTGTTAAATAGGTAAATGCTGTTAATAAAGGTCTTGAGTTTATGAAGTACTTTCTCTGAACTGGCACCATGTTTCTTTCTTGAGTGGGGTTTTGTGTTTCTAGGGAGATGGAAAACTACCACTGGTTTGGTATATTTTTAAAATATCAAAATATGTACAAGTTGCTGTAAAAAATTATACATAAATACTTTGACTCCTAACCTCACATACATACTGATATACAGTAAATGCAAACAAACCTAAGGCAACAATTCTTATCTCTGTAAGCTTTTCCACATTTTCTTTACTTTTGACCAAGAATATCTAATGGACTTGAGTACTCCTGCTGTCAGTATTCCCTTCACGCTCTGAGTCAGACTCGACGTCTTCACTATGTCTTCAATACCTAGTGGGAAAGTATAGTATTAATTAGGGGAAGATTCTTTTGTTGATAGTGTATTGGAAGGTCTCTGATTCCTCCAAACTATGCTAGGAAACAGATCAAAAGGAAAGTGATATATTTAATAATCTTATATTGAGGCCATACTGTAGTGCATTTTCAGAATACAAGTGAAGATATCACTGAGGTGTATTGCCTTGCCAATCACTGATGCTTCCCACTGACTAATATGGTCTGGTAATAGTCTGATAAAACTGTAATAATTCACAGCCATCATTAAGGGGGTACAGTATAACAGTGTAGCTGGTAAATCTGGAGCAACTGCTTTCTCCAAACTACAGTAATCATAGCAACAGGCCAACCATTATTTTGTTTATCTATCCCAGTTTCTCGGCATACTCTGGAGGATGCAAGGTGTTTTAATGTACTGTACCAAAAAGTATGTTATCCCATTTAAGGAATGGTATACTTTGTGGTACATTAGAGCACCTTGATTCCAACAATGTATGCTGTGAAGCAGGACCAGATTAACAAAAATAATGGTGGCCTGTTGCTTGAAATAGTTTGGAGGAATCAAATGCTCCAAATTTATCAACACTTGGTAATGAATAAATGAGGACACACCAATGACAACTCACCCCTGACTATAACATCGTCTGTGTCGGTGTCGTGTGCAGCTGCTCTCAGGACGTCCTCAAGGTCCCTCTTACGTCCATCACGGTTCCATTCCTTCATCAGCATAAGCTATTCAAAACGAAGTCTATATTAGGTTGTATATTTTAGTGCATAAAGAAATACTGTACACAAATCCCTCATTTTCCACTGTTTCTATGGGTGTGTTTCCTGTGTATCCATGTAAAATAAACCCTCATTATCCACTGGGTTTATGGGTGTGTAATATACTGAGAGTTTCCTGTAGACAATTTATTATGTCAATTAAATGTCCGGATGAGAAGTTGTTGCCTCCTATGTCTGATCACAATGCACAAGGTCAATGGACTGGTAAAGGTATTTTGTTTTTCCACATCAATATTGAGCTACAATTCACCATCATATAAAGGAAGGCAATGTAACTTTACACTGGCTGATACAGCAGGCCCTTGATATAAGATTAATAAAGTTAGCACTACCATATCCTTTTAACACAGGCTCAGTAAATCACTCAGTTTGTATGGTAATGAATAACAGAAGCCTGGGAAAACATTTGGTGAGAAGTAGTGTAAAATGAAGTGGTGGATATAAGAATATTTTCATTGTATATTGAAGGTGTACTGTACATAGGCTTGTCAATGACTGACTTGTAGTTTCTTTGGTAACATAGAGAGGTGGTAGAGTCTGGCTGGAGGTGAGGTGTCCTGCTCCCCCATGCCTCTCAGTCTGTCCAGGATAACATACTCCTCTAGCTCCTTAAGGACTGGAGTGTATAGGGTCCTGAACTCTTGCACTTGTGCTCTTACAATATTCTGCACCTTGTGCTGGTCCTCGCCAACCTGCATTCGAAAGTCGCCTGCCAAGGAAACAATTAGAGTAATGTCTTGTTTTTGCACTGTTATTATGGGTGTGTAATGTACTGTTTGTAATGAATCCTGTGTACAGTAAACTCTCTTTGTACATTACACACCCATAAACCCAATGGATGATCAAGGGTTTACTGTAAACAGATTCATACAAGACTTTATAATACACACTCACAAAAGCAGTAGAAAACGAAGGATTACTGTATCATCATTCATAGGTTTATGTACAGTCTATAGTACAGTAGTTCCATCTGTCAAGATGTTTACAGATTGGCTGTGTATGACTAAAACTGACGCTCAAGCAGGTAGGAGTAACAATAAAGACACATACCCATGTAAGAGAGTCCAGTGAGGGTGAGATAGAGCTGCTCCTCACTGAAGGACTCGGGAAGTAATAGCAAGGCAGTATGTATTGCCGAAAACAAGTTGATCTTCAGGGCATTCCTTAACTCCTCATCATGTGCATCTACATACGGAAAATTTTAATTATTCGAAGAAAGTAAGTTAATGATAATAAAACAACAATAGTAATAAGGTGATTGTCTATGTTCAAGGCTGTAAGAGGAGGGCCTGAAAGTTTTCACTTCTGCCACACCATTATTGAGTAGCCTTGCCGCAGGCCCAACACCCTTTAGTGGTCCTTATTAGGACTTATCATTGTCTTTTTATCTCTTAGATATATCTACTGTATCCTCTTTCTCTCACGTGTACTCTTCCACCTTATTCTTCCCTCAAGCTAATGATTAGAATTACACATTAACTGAAGTAGGTTGCAACTGTGTAAGAGTACAGGGTGCATTTTCATAATGCATAATTTCATAATTATTTCAGTAATAAGAGACACATTATTTATTCACTTACAAGCACTGGCTTCGCCACCCACGGCGTAGCCGTGGGTGCTTTTGCCTGCGGAGCTGCTCGCTTCGCTCACCCCGCCCACCCCCCACCCCCCCATCCCCAACCCCACCCACACCCCACACCCACGCCCCCACCCACACCCCTACCCCACGCCCCCACCCCCCAAAAAAAAATTTTTTATATAATTTTTTTTTATATATAATTTTTTTTTTATATAATTTTTTTTTTATATAAAAAAATTTTTATATAAAATTTTTTTTATATAAAAAAAAATTGTATAAATTTGCATAAATTAGCTTTTTTGAAGTTTAGAAAGTTGCAATTTTTAATATACATTGATGATATTAATTGATTGAAGGCAACTCTCCTTAATTAATAATAGCCTACTGTACAATCCTCAAGCTTTAACTCACAAAAACAAACCTTGATGCAGCATGAGGACTGGCTTGTGAAGTCGACCAGCTACATACAAGGTCTCCCAATCGAGTAAATCTGCTACCAGACTTGAATGTGATATCACCCCATACTTGATCAGCTGCATAGTAAGAAAATAAATATACACAAATTATAATATTATACTGAACTGAAATTGCTAATTCTAAGAACTTCAACATTGGTAAAATCATTTTCATAGCATGGGAGAGAAATACACTACTGTAAGGCTGTTTAGAATTATGATTACAGTACTTATAGTGCAAAACAGTGAAAGATAAACTGTAACAAAAATTCACAGGATACATACATGATGTAGGCACTCAAAACAAAAGAATTCCAATTAAGTTCTTTGCACATCTTAAAACATTACAGACCATTCTGAGGGACAACCATTGCTCTTTTATGTAGGCTTCAAATACACATAAAATTATGACATAAGGGGGTAGTACAGTGTTAGTAAATTGGGAGCAACTGATTCCTCCAAGTTACTCCAAGCAACATTATTGTTGTTCATCTGGTCTTGTTTCCTGTCATGTTTTGGAGGAATCAAAGCGCTCGATTGTACCAAAAGTATATTACCCCCTTAATTAATAGATGTAGATTTTTTCCATATTATATGACTCAGCCTCACCCCTTCATGTGTGGGAATCAAAGTGTTGAAGTAAATCTTAGCTCCCCAGTTCTCCTGTATGTTGGCCAGGAAGTGTGGACCTGCCAGCCTCAGTGATGAGTAGTGGCGAGGGTTGAGTGCCAGGTTATGTTGGTGCCAGTCTTGAGTGTCACGCACCACAAATATAAAGTCCATCATGTTGTCCTGAAAAGTTTAGTGTAACGTAATGCATACACTATTGCCATATTTTCTTCATTACTCAAAGCACACAGAAAAGGAGACCAAAATACTGTATTATGATACAGTTCAGCCAAGTAAAAACCTATACTGTATTTCATAAATACTGTTCAGGCAAGTTCTGGTAACTTACTCAGCAAGCATGTTCCTTCCAATTCCAACTGTGTACCTGCTCCACTACAGTGTTTAGTTGTAACTCCATTAATAGCAACCTATTGTACCTGTTGTACTGCTATAATATGAAGTTATGATATACAGTACTGTACAGAATTCCAGACCTCCATCATTGTTACAACACATTTGCATGTTGTATCACACTCACTTTTGCCTGCATACATATTAAGAGTAGAACCTCTTTTTGGTAAATTGGTGGGCAACTGATTGAAACATATCACCTCATCATGAAACAAATGACCTCAATTTGCTAATATGATATCTGTTTCATGATATAGCTTGGAGGATTCAATAGCCCTCCAATATCCAAAAAGAGCTTCTCCCTTAAGAGTGCAGTACATTATTTGGCATTCAAGTCAGTTGATAAAGAGTTTGATACATCCCAGTACAGTACCAGTTAATTTTCTTTATCACTATGAGTAACTGTTATATAATATACTACTATACCTCCTTTTATTTTTGCCCATAGAAATTATTTATATGCTTGAATGCTGAGTTTTTAAACAGTTATAAAATAAATACACACGTGCCAATTCTTATATAATTTACTTCAATGACTCGCTTCTGCTATGCTTCCTGTTTAATTAACATTATTTTTCAGGATAGTATCAGAATATTAACTTGTCGTGGGTGGACGCTTTCAACACTTGTGTTGGAATATTTTCACTGCAGTAATGTACAGTAGCCTATTGTAAATCATAATGGCAACTGTCAATATCTACTTTTTCATCACTCATGTACTATATAATCCATTCTTTTCACATGACACTACCTACTCCAAACACTTTCCTCTAATTTTTCTTCATGTGATTTACTCACATCACATCTTTCATAGACTTAATTATTTTCCACTCTGTCAATTATGCTGGAACATAATAAATAAAAATTACCAATAATTTATCACATTTAGTACCATCATTTTTGTAGTTTATTACAGTACAGTACAAAAATTATATATTTCTTGTGCATTAAATCGCTTGTGAGCACAAATTGATAAAGATGAACTAAGAGTTTTACCAGGTTTTTTATCCAAACATTATAAACTGTGAAATACCAAATTATAAGCAAATGCACCATATGATTTTCCAAAACCATAATTGTTTCCCCTAACTTTTGAAAACTAGATATGCCTAAGGCAATAAAATGAATAATTACAGGAAATGCAAAGAAAAATGTATACTGTATACGCTTTATAACTAAAAAAAAAAGTTTCACAATAGTTGGTTAAAAGTAAAATCAGTATCTATTCATCTGTACCGTACTGTAAAACATATTTCTACTATTACAATGACTTCACCTCTCAATTACATATACTGTACTGTACTTCTACAAACATGTGAATTTGAGAACTGGTGTGATGCATACAAAGACCTGTTACACAGTTACACAGTAACACTGACAGCACAGTCATCAACTGTTCCTCAAATAAGAAGGCTAACCACACCTGGATATCTTAAGTGTACCAAGTTCTCACAAATAGCTCTTATATTGTTGTTACCTTGCGGTATCTTCCATACCCCTGGTAAACCATAACTACTGATAAGGGTAGGAGAGGCTAGTTGTCCTAGTAAGTTACATGGCATCGAGATTGTGCTTGACAACCCATACTAACCGAAGACGAGTGTGAAGCTACATGAGTACAGTAATTACCATACATGAGTTATAACTTATTTGTAAAGTTTAGTTCTTTTTTAACTTGTGCTGAAAGTGGATAATGTAATAAGAAAACTTACATAACAAATATATGATTAGTCACTGGCAGACACACCATATTTTTCATGCATTTCCTTCACAGTGACCTCCTCCATCTCTGCCAGTCTACCTAACACAAGCTGTGCTGCATCTTTGATTTCATTATACCGGTGGAGGTTGTCTATGTGGGACTGCAACTCTTCAGCCTTGTACCCATTAGCTTGAAGATCTCTTATTTCCTCATCAAGACTGGCTTCCTGCATTCTGAGCTGGGCAAGTTGTTCTTCAGGTGAGGTGGTTTGCTGAACATGAGGTGTGCAGCCTGGGCTTCTGAAGGGGGTGCTAAAGAGAGCAGACGGGATTTTCTTGTAGATATGGTTGGTTTGTGGGGATTGATAGATACTGGTACTTGGTTCAGAGGTAGAATATTTTGGGACACTTTCTTTACATGCTAATTTGGATGAAGTCACAACTTTTTCAATCTGATTTCCATTTTCTCCATCACAACTTTTCAAACGTCTTTCAAAGTCTTTTTTCAGACTATGTTGTACAATAATTCTTTTCTGAGTTGGTGTAGTATTTACATCTTGAGACTGAGGTGATGTTTCCTGTGTTCTAAAGGGACTCTTGAAAGGTTGATGAACCCGTGAACTTCTGGGTGTGCCACCCACACTTCTTCGCAATGACATTATACTGTACTACCAAAATAAGTGAATCAATAATTTATTATATTATGGTTGGATTTTTTAGTAAACTAAAAATTCTTTGCTTCATGAGAACATACAAATTTTTCTGATAAAATGATTGGCCAGAGATCACTCTCACACAGTGCACTCTTGAAGTTCTGTGAACAGTAATGCAGGACGAATCATCTGAGTGTTCAAGTTGATGTCACACATGTTCAGCAATCCTCACATCACTGTAATGCATAAAAACTCTACCTCAGTCTTTGTGTTATAATACAGTACTACTACTGTACAACGTACAAAGATAAACCCGGCATTTATTATACTGTACATAGAAACTAAGTGTATACTTATACATGTACTAGGTTAAATAATCCAAAGAGTCACTATACAATTTGGGAAATTACAAAGTTGAGTTAAGTAGATACAGTACTAACTAAACAACCAAGATGAGCTAAAACTCACTAAATTGTTACTTAGCCAAACATACAGTGCATATAAAACCACAAACTTATATAACGTTATAATGGCTGTGTATCACGTAAATATTACTTTCTTTCAGAAAAACAAACTATGGCTAGGGTTTTCCAATTTCCAACTTGTATTGTCCAACAAACTAAAAATGTATGAGCCAAGCTTTGCTCACATTGGGTCAGAGTTGTCAAATTATAGCATTATATATAAAATGATAATGATGACCAACCTAACCTAACCAGCAGTTCATAATCATGACATGTCCGATATAATATTCCATATATATTTTTCAGATTGTTGTTCCCACACAAAACTCACGTATCAAGGCTCTTTTCTAGGGCGGCTGATTTAGGAGGTTAGAATTATACACCGGACATGAATGACACGGATATGCAGATGAAAACTGAAAATCCAACAAAAATTGCAAATGCAGCTCAGAAATTAGCCAGTATATAGCCATTTTCTATTATGTTTCTACCCTCTTTACCCACTAAATTATACCATTCTAAGACACTTTTCTTCAGAAATACCCCATTTCCATAATATTCAAATGGTCGGGCATATTGGAATTAACCTGACCTTCCCTAACCTACCCTAGACCACAGCAGACTACCAGGACCTAACCTGAGCAAAAAAACAGAATATAACAGGTGTAAATTACCATAAAGTGACCAGGGCAAATTCCCGGGACCTAGCCGGAAGTGGCAACACTGCGCGGCCCTAGCCAAAAACGAAATACAGTCGCAAACCAAAGTTTCGTACCCCCCTTGGCTGACAGGAAGGCGAAGACAGTGTTAAAGATATGCTGAACGATCGGAGAAACTGGTGTATCGAGTTGGTAACAAAACAGTGTGAGGTTCATTTCAACAAACCACAAACCGAAGTCATGGAAAATGAACCTCAGCCTGTCTCATAACCCGATACACCAGTTTGTCCGAACGTTCAGCATATCTTTAACACTGTCTTCGCCTTTCTGCCAGCCAAGGGGGGTACGAAACTTTGGTTCGCGACTGTACATCTCTACTAATACAGTTTTTTTGGGTATTTATCTAGACTATTGACGTTTTGTAGCAGTGTTGCCGGATCCGGCTAGGTCCCACTATTTTGCCCCGGTCAGGTTCTGGTACTTTGCCAAGATTAGGTCATGGTAGTTTCAAAATGCTCTATTTGAATATCTTGGAAAATGTGATAAATAAGTGTCTTGAAATGGTATAAATTAGTAGGTAAAAAGGTAAAAACATCATAAAAAAAGGCAATAGAATACATAAACTACTGGGACCTAACTGTGGTTAAGTACCAGGACCTGACTGGGGCAAACTACCGGGTCCTAGCCGGATGTGGCAACACTGCTACAAATATAGCAATATACTGAAAAAATACCTGGAGCTCTTGTAAGGAATAACCACAAAATATAATATACTTCCACAAGATTTCAAAGACCTCAAGAGTTGTCAAAAATGTCTAATATTTCAAAAATTTCTGGGATGACAAGATGTATAAAGTATAATAATCATCTCACCTTGACAGTCCTTTGACCCAGCTGTTTGAACACTCCAGAACCATAAGCAAAAGCGAGTGAATATCCTTTGGGTAGAGTCTGAAGAACACTGAGGTATCTGGAAGCCATTATGTCTTTCTCTCTCTCCTTTATAAATAAATACACCGTAACACCGTATACACGCGTCCTTCTTGTCTTGTGGTAGTATTCACAGAGCTTTGGTGTCTTTAAATTTGTCCAACATTATTAATAGGATAGTATACTTTTGGTATGTACATCCATGGAAGAGCTGCGATTCCTTCAAAATATGCCAGGAAACACAGGAGGACCAGTGGACCACCCGGCACCCACCCACTCACACAGATCGTGACAGATGAACAAATAGTAGGATTAGAAGAAGGTAACTAGGTATTTATATATTATAATTATTCTACTTCCATAACTCCAAACTCAAAAGTCCAAACTCTGCATGTCTGGATGTTCAAGCAAGGTTGCCATTACCTGCCAGCGGAATATTGCTGACCAAAAAATCCCATGAAATGTTTACAGATGCTTACTGATAATATATATATATAATAATTCTGGGTGACTTGGCAACACTGACTGACTCAGCACAACAACAACAACAACACCCTGGAGAAATAGGTATACAATACATTCAATAAATACTTTTTTTTTCAGTCTTGGGCTTATTTTGAGTGTTGTGAGGAATTTTACAGCCTACTAAAGACACTGATAAGGTAATAGGGTAATAGTGATAACTTAGTTGTTTAATTTGGTGATTTATTAACATTTATTAGATATTGACAGAATTACCGTTATTGCGTATGGTTTTTCTACCTTCATTACTCACTAATTTAGACCATTCTAAGACTATTTTCTTCTATGGCATTTCCTCCACAGATGCCCCATTTCCAAGATAGGGCATATTCAAATTAGCCTGACCTAACCTGACCTGACCTAACCTAGACCACAGCAGACTACCGGGACCTAACCTGGGCAGACTACCAGGACCTAACCTGGGCAAACTACCGAGACCTAACCTGGGCAGACTACTGGGACCTAATCTGGGCAGACTACCGGGACCTAACCTGGGCAGACTACCGGGACCTAACCTGGGCAAACTACAGTACGGGAAATAACTGATAAAGTACAGGAAATGATCAGGGCAGCCAGATCTTGAAATACCACTACAATACGGTAATTCTTTCAATAAATACCTTTCTTTCTTTCTATAGTTACTGTACTGTATGGTTTGTAAAAGTATGAAAGGTAGAACACCCTTTTTTTCTCTTTTTTTTTTTTTTTTTGTAAATTGGAGGACTACTCGGATCCTGCAGACACTGCCATAAAACAGCCCACCTCAATATACACATAGCCTAAGTTAGTGGATCTGTTTCATTGCGGTGTTTGGAGAGCTACATAAATTCCAAACCACCCTAAAAAATAAAACTTACCCCCTTCATTAAGAGAATCGATCTTTTGTGTTCAATTTGGAGTGAATGTAGGCCTCCAAACTCATCTATAAAACACATTCCTTGTATAATTCCACATGAAGGTGTTCTGTTTCCTGGTACAGTATGGAGGAATCTGTAGCCTTCCGATGTCCCATAATTGATTACTTTCCTTAACGAGGAAATTCGGTCTTGGTAAATTTGGAGCAACTGAATCCTCCAAACTATTCCAAGAAACAGAACACCATTATTTTTCCTCTCCTGGTCATGTTTCCTAGCATACTTTGGAGGAATCAAGGCACTCCAATGTAACAAAAGCGAATTACCCCCTTAACATACTTCATATATATATATATATATATACTACAATGTACCGGTACTTAACACACTCCATCATCTTTCTTTCCCAGACACACAGACACTCACAATCTTCTTGAACCGCCCTGCCACAGAAAGTCGTAGGGGAATCTGGTACGACGTCTTCTGCTGGTTATCGGGGAGCTCGTGGCCGCAGGGGTGAGATCATCAACAAGGGTATGCACTAATCTCCTTGCTTTATACTTTTGTGCCCCAGAACTTAGTAGAACTTTGGTGGTATCTTCATGCAGCTGCTGTGCTTTCATGTTGAGGGAAGGAGGTGGTGGTGGTGATACATTATCCAGGTAGATAGCCGTCTCCGTACTCTCATTTGAGGTGTCTGAAGTTTGGTCATCCTGTTGGTCATCCTGCGCCATCATCTGGATTGTGGGTAGTGAGTCCCTTTCCTGACAGTGTGGAAATGAGTGACCGTGCCTCGGGATGGACTGATGTGGGTGATTTCTTTGCTGTTCTGTTGTTGAGTGATGCGCTGTTCATGTTCATTAACCTTGCTTGTGCAAAGTATGAATTGCTGTTGTTATTGTTGCTTGATTTGGTGTAGCCAGGACTATCTTGAAATCTTTGACCATAATTGAATAGTATAATGGTGTTCAAATTGGTGATTAATTCAGCTATTGTATTGAACAGTATAATGATAATGAAGTTGAAATTAAAGAACCTATTCCTTTTTTTTCAGAATGTAAAGTAAGCACCAAAGTAAAGAACTCCAGGAAGACGTCTTTGATGCTAAACAATTTGAACAGTCAAAATGTTAGGAGTATTAGTAAAGAAGATAAGTGCTCCCTTGGCAAGAACCCTCCAAATTGAGAAACATATTTATAGAGCTGCGGGTGTTAAATTCCTCACAACCTCCAACCACTGTTACGGCATTAAACTGAAGCAAGAACTTTATTATTCTGATGAAGGAACACTGACAAGTAAAATTCTTGACCATATAAGATGCCGGTCTGATGACAAAACTGATCTATTGACCTTACAAGTTACAACAACACAGATTAACACTCCACAAACTATATACCAAATGTTACTTGTTATTGCTCATAGCCTTGAGGTCAATTCTAGTGACATTATTAAAACATTTTCTTTATATGTAACTGCTAACCATTCAATAGTGAAAGATATAATAAGTAAAAAGACATTAATGAAGGATGTTGGAAGAAAAGTCAAGCAGAACCTTAATGTTATGACTCTTGCCGAATTGAAAGAGTTTGCGATGATAATGAAAGAGCTCGATTTTAAGAAAACCACATATTTATTAAGTTTGGTATCTGCCATCGACTCGGAATGTGAACAAAGAGCGATTCAGCAAACCACTAGTTATGATCAGTGTGTGGAACTATTTGATATTCTCTTGTTGTTGCATGGTAATCGTGTCTGTCGGAAACCGCAGTTTGATGTTTTCATGTCCTTATTTGAGACACACATTGAATTGGCTTCACATGTTGATTTAGTGCATATTCTTCACTTTATAGGACTTGGAAAGAAAGGAAAATTATACAAGGAAGTTGTTTTTTCAATTGTAAAAATACTTGGTGAACACATGGATAAGTTATCATTTGTGGATGTGGGTATAGCTGCTACAGGAATATATAAAGCTTGTGTTAAACTCAGTAATGATTCTCAATTTATACTAAAGGTGGCTGAACTTTTAAACAACTCATTCAAGAGGATGTCAAAGCTAAGTGACTTTGAATCATATTCCTTTATTGGAATGATAAAACTGCTTCGAGCTTCAAGATATCACAATGTATACTTTTTGAATTCTGTCAGTAGTTTTGTTATGCAAGCTGATGAAGAGTTTCTTACCCCAGAAGTAATTGCTCATATTCTGGCTTTGTATACTAATATGTCTGTCTGTCACCATGAAGTATTTACCAAATTAGAACATGTAGTTCATGAGTACCTTTCCACACCATCTCCTTTGGTTCGACTGAAAGATCTTGCTAGAGTCTTGTGGTGTTTTAGTCACACTAGGCACAGTTGCTCACAGGAATTTTTGGATGTAGCTGAAAAGAGTATCACTGATTTCTTAAAGAATAGTAAATTTATTAAATATCCAGAATTTCTTGCTGGATCTCTACTTTCCATGGCCATTCTTGGCCACTATCCTCCCTGGCTCATCAAAGAAGCTTATCAACCACAGAAGATGCTTGCATTACAAGGTAAGTTAGTTTCCTGTAATGCTATACAGATCAGATCAGATGATGTTGGCTCAGCTTTGCTTTGTCATCAGTGCTGAGCAATTTTGTAAATTCTTCTTATTTATTGTATTGTGGTGTTCCAAGCAATTTTTTCGTATTGTCTATTTTTCTTAATTAGTTTCCTTGGTCTTGTTGCTGTTCAATAGCAATTTTCCTGTAATTCCAAATTTTATTTAGGTACTCTTTTCTATTTTATATGTTTTCCTCCTTCAAACGTTTCACACTCCATTCCAAATTCCACTCTAATATTTTCCAGCCTTCTACATTTCTTCACAAAATGATTGATTGTCTCTTCTATGTCTTCATTATACAGTGTACATTGTGTGTTCCCTCCCATCATTCTTGCTCTCCAATTTAATTTCAGGGTATTTGTATGGCACCTATACAATAACACTGAACCATATGTGTTGTCGTACCATTTTTCCTCTCTAATTTCATTTATATGTCTGTTATACATTTCCAATGTTGATTTTTGTTTCATTTCTGTCTTCCATTTTCTTTTTTCGTATTAGTTTATTTTTTCATATGACTGATTCTTATTCAATTTATTATGGGGTGCAAATATGTCGTAATCAGTTTTAGCCAAGGGTATGGTCTCTCTTCTTCAAACATTTCTATCAATATCTTCTTTAGCAAGGCATTATTATCTTTCATTATATGTTGTACATATGTTAATTTCCCTTTCATATCTCTTGATGTCATTGATGATGTGCCAACTTCTCCCTGTAAGGTTACTTACAGTACTTCATATTCAGGTTGATACAGTACAGTATCTCGTTCTTTCTGTACACAAGCCGAATGTTGTTTCGCAACATATACTTTCTTGTTTTCATTTGTGACATGTAATCAAGAATGACATCCCTCTTGTGAGATAATAAGATAGCTTTCACTTGGAGAACATGATGGAGCCATGCGGATCTAACTGCAAGTTTTGGGTTTCCCAGTACAGTACTTGCAAGTGCTTATAATTAGCTTGATCCATTGATTGAGGTTGTTTTATAATATAGTTTTTGGTAATGTGATCATTATGTTCAGCATGCCATAGCAATTTTCTGGAATGCAAAAGGCTGATAAATAAATTGATATTTTTGCAGGATTTCAGAGAAGCAAACCATTATCCCGGCTTTTGATGTTACATGAGATCATCAAGGTGGAGCAGCCAGAACTATATGTTGACATCCCAGTTGTGTCCAAGAAGAACATGCCAACAAGAACAATCACTGATGAGTTACGTTATCGTCCTGCCCTCGCCACCCTCATGGAAGGTGCTACAGTTCTGAATGATGAGCTGGGATCTCCAGTTTTCAAATTAACATTTCCTGTTCCACATTTCAATTATGTGAGTTTAGTTGTTAGTGTTGGTGCACTGCAAGAGTTAAAAAATAGTAATATTGACTTTGTTTCCAATAGCCATATTAGTAAACAGTTATCTTTACTTCTTGAAAAACATGGTGGAAATCAGATTGCAATTGAATTACTAGACTCAAATACTACACTGCTGAACACAGTTAGGCCTCATTTTGTTGGTATGGTAGACATGAAAATTAGGATCATGAAAAAATCAGGATGGGTAATGAAACAAATATCAGAGGAAGATATATTTAAATGCGAGAATGATGCACAAGCAGTAGCAGCACTGATTCTTGATGTCCTTGATAAAACCTCTTTGTAAGTCATGTAATTTGCTTTTATATGCCAAGGATGAAGCCTAATTGTAAATAGTGTAATTTATCAATACAGTACTGTACTGTGGTTGAAAATGGGAAAGGCACCGGGGGTGGATGGGATAACAGCTGAAATGTTAAAGTATGGGGGGGAGGTAGTGGTGGAGTGGATGTTGCTTATATGTACATTGGCTTGGAATAGGCACAGTACTGTATAATTAAGGATTCACAAATAAATATCCATAACTGGGACATTAATTGAGTTTTACTTACAATTATTTACCCTGCTTTCCATTAACAGTTGTAGCCCAATGTAAAATTTCTAAACCAGTAAAAATG
Source organism: Petrolisthes manimaculis (assembly GCA_034508575.1). NCBI lineage: Eukaryota > Metazoa > Arthropoda > Malacostraca > Decapoda > Porcellanidae > Petrolisthes > Petrolisthes manimaculis. The sequence goes on from JAWZYT010004775.1 coordinate 35,407, forward strand.
AGCAACATTAGCGAAAATTCTTTTGTTGGGTTAGTTAATATCCTGACGGAATCAGGATACAGTATTTACCCAGAATTGTGTCAATCTACAATACTTTACAGGAGTACTTTAATTAATCTGGCTAATGTACAGCCGGCAAAAATAAGTTTGTTACCACCCCTACGTTAATTTTAACATTGGTAAGCATTGTAGGGCTGATACTCCTCCGACTGGGCAGCTGTGCCTCGTTATCCGAGACGGGTATCGTCTTCGCACCGGCCGAGTTTACACTACTCCACATTAAAAGATAACAACCACTTATCCCTTCAATCATCCAGTCTCTTCATGTCTCTCTGTAGGGCATCAACATTATACTGTACTCCGTGTTTGTGGTTCTGCATATCTTCATGTCATCTGCGAATAGGCTAGGTGTTGACTCAAGTTTGTTCACTCCATTGATATATATCGGAAAAAGAACTGGGCCCAATACTGACCCCTGCGGGACTCCGCTCGTCACTGGTAGCCAGTCGGATTTTGCCTTTTGGATGTTCACCCGGTGGTAGCTCTCTGTCAGAAAACTTTTGATCCACATCAGTGTGTTAACTCTGATGCCAATTGCCTTCAGTTTAACAATCGGTCTCAGATGTAGAACACGGCCAAACGCCGTCTCGCAGTCTAAATAGTTTACATCTACGCAATTCCCTTCATCTATGGCATTGATCAGGTCGTCTGCATAGCAAAACCTATTGGTGTAGCAACTTTCGTTGCTTCTGAAGCCGTGCTGTGCATTGGATAGAAGTCTGCTGTTCTCTGGTAAGTGCCTGACTATTTCTTCACAAATGATGCCTTCAATCATCTTTGATGCAATACAGGTCAATGACACAGGTTTGTAGTTGAGCAAATCCATCCTGCTGCCCTTCTTGTATATTGGTGATATTGATATATTGGCCCGCCTCCAGTCCTGAGGAACAATTCCAGTCTCCAGGGACTGGCCACAAGGAGCATTAATTTATTAGGGCCAACGGTGACACACCGTCAGGTTCCGTTGCTTTGCTTCTATTGAGCTCCTTAAAGTTACGAGGACAGACACTCCATCTGGCTACCTTCACCATTCATCTACTGTCTTACCGTTACTGGCCACCGGACTTCTTACTTCACCACTCCCCATGTTTAAGTGAACAGTGCACGTACAGTACAGTCGGCAGCATAAATTCGCTTCATTTCCACCAGCGTATGTATTAGCTATAGTGATGTTGTAATACAAATTTAATGCAGAGATGACAGATATAGTTCACATATGATAAACTACATATGCTGTTGAAATGAAAACTGGTTCAAAATGCAACTATCTGGTCATATTAGCATTTTCAAGCACATGAGATGGACGTGAATTTATGCTACCGGCTGTACGTTTACGTTCACCATTCTCTCCAGTCAAATATAGTTTAAAGAAGGGGAAACATAAGAAATTATACAAGTTCCCCTTTAACATTTGTGATTTTAGAGAAAATTAAAAGGGGGAAACTTTGCCATTCTGACACTTTTTCCATTCCTCACTTTGACTGCTATCATCCTACCCAGGACCCTGATCCTACCTATATCATATGGTAGGAATCGCATCGGACTTTAATTGGAATCTCATCACATGCTAATAGGAATCACATCGGACTTTAATAGGAATCACATCGGACTTTAATAGGAATCGCATCGGACGTTAATAGATATCGTATCGGATCACAGACCAGACGATGAGCCATATTCAAGAACATTCATAGTGCATACAATGGTGTGGTACTGTTACGATGGCTCCATAGAAATACATTTGAGCCGCCATACCGGTACCATACCATCGTATGCACCATGAATGTTCTTGTATACGACCCGATGTGCAAATTCTGTCAAGCTACCAACTCTCTCACACTCAGACATATTACGTATTATGTATTAGGTGGTATATTTAATACATAATATATTCAATACATAATATACTCAATACATAATATACTCAATACATAATATACTCAAACATATCCTCACCTAATGTATGGTGATATGTGTAACTATTTAAGTAACCGGCCCTATGTCTTGGAAAACATTCTCATTACATTTTCCGAGTTTCTTATCCTTATAACAACGTCAAATTGTTATGCTCACATTTAACTTGTTTAACAGGCTATTCCAAAGTCGAGGGAATATCAGGCTTTGGGCTGACCATTATCGTATAATTTTTGCTATTTATTGTATCACATTTTTCTTTTTTTTGGCAACATTATTACTATCACTAAAGTTTTCTTGTATGTGTTTGTCTGCCAGCCTTCCTCTCCGCTAAGTAACAAAGGAAAACAAACCACCGTGGTACTGTACAAGGACACATATACTACTGTACGTAACATGGCATGATATGGACTAATCATTAGACTGATGGTGATGACGGAACATTTTGAATAGAGGTAAAATGACCATGTGGTGGTGTGATGGCCAGAGCTGAAAGTGGCGTAATGGACAAGGGAGTAGTCTCTTTAATAGTATTCTAATTGGAGGGTTACTATACTCCAAACTCTGCCTAGCAACAATATTACTCTCGTATAATTGAGAAGTCATTTTCTCGTCCAACTGAGACGTCGAAAAATCAGTGAATTTGATATATTTAAAAAATTAGGGAATTACGTGAATTTCGAAAATCAGTGAATTAACTAATTTATGAAATTCCCTAGTTTACGAAATTCACTAGTTTACGAAATTCACTACTTTATGAAATTCACTACTGTTCAAAATTCCTTATTTTTTTTTAATTAATTAATTTTACAAATTCCTTAACTTTCGAAATTCACTAATTTTCTGAATTAATTAATTTTGAAAATTCACTAATTTTCAAAATCCACTAATTTTTGAAATTCACTTATTTTCAAATTTCACTAATTTTCGAAATTCAGAAGTTTTCAAAAATACAAAATTCACTATTTTTCGAAATTAACTAATTCACATGACATTCAAAATTCACTTGTAATCTCAAGAAATAGTTGGTCACGACTTTGGTTATTCTCGTCCTTCTTTTCAACACTGATTTTCTAGTTTAATTACGGGGATTTGAGGCTACTGATTCCTTCCAATCCCTCCACGAAACAAACACTTTACCTCTGCAGTATAGCCTTGATCGTTCGTTTCCTGGTATCGTTTGGAGGGATCAATAGCTTCAAATTTGTCAACTATAATACACCTACAGGTATATAGGACCCCGATTATTGAAGTGTCTTTCTTCCCTTCTCGACCCACAGAATACCAAGGGAGGCGAAGGACAATTGGAGGAGACTGCATCATTAATTAATGTGTAAGTTGAAATGTCAGCCACAAGAACGTATACAGGTCTACCATACTATTATAGTTATATTGTATATCCATCCCTCACTCCATCCAGAAAAGAAATACAGATATATATATATATATATATATATACCCTAGGTCAATGAGTAACTGGAGAATAATAAAAATCTAATATTTATAATTATATACTGTATATATAATATAAAAAAAATTGTTTCTCCCCAATACAATTAAGGGCCAAACTCCAGCTATCAAAATATCTGTGAGCACTAAACTACCAGAGAGAGGAAATAAGAAAGAGGAAGGGAAAAATCTTGGTGGTGGTGGTGGTGGTGGTGGTGGAGGGCCAGAGCTTCGTGTCTCACATTCCTGCCCAAGACGTGGACTGAAAACGTCAAGGAGGGAGGGAAAAACTCATCATCTTTGGTCCTTGGGTGAACTCGTCATAAAGCTGGATATCCTTTACTAACGGCGAATGGAGATAGTCTTCAGTAGTAGTAGTAGTAGTGGTGGTGGTGGTGGTAGTAGTAGTAGCGATGGGATATGGTCTTAGTAGTAGTAGTGGTAGTAGTAGTAGTAGCGGATGTAAATGGTCTTAGTAGTAGTAGTAGCGAGTGAGTGTTTGTTTGTTTGTTTGCTCTATTCGTCGTCAACTGTGGCCAGGTGTAGGCTATTATTACCAGGCCATGGAAGGCAGTTGCTGACACTCGAAGCTAAATTATCGTTATTAAAAATCCATTACCAATATTCCCTCTAAGAATTGATAGTGAACTATATATCATTATTCTCAAACTAGGTGGGTCCCATTTGCGTCATTCCATCTTGAGCCTTCCATCCAGGTGCAGTAAGGGTGAACATTTTAGGAATTTGATGACTGGAAGGGCGCGAATACCGGAATGGCAGCCACACCATCATCCCGCCTGGCCACCTTTACGGGAATACGGGAATCAGAGTCTTATTGGAATTCCTTCGTCAGGAACACCACCAGGCCGCCACCTTCAAAAGTTCCCAGAAATTTTGTGATGAACGGAACCTCGATCTATTCTTCATATGGAGAGCGTGATCCCCCCCCCCTCACCCCCCTACCCACCCACCGAAGACCTTCCAGGATCCAAGGATATTGTTGTATAATTATATATATGACAAAACAGAGACGTAATGGACATTTAGGAAAGCCATTTCAGTTTCAAGAGAAGGTCTGTACAATTAAATCAAAGTAGTCTGTGCTACACAAGTGAGAATCAGCGTCACCTACTGTAGTTTATACACTGGACCTATAACTAGCAATTGTCTTGACTTACACCCATTAAAAACGTTTTAGCCAATATTGTATATGTTTGTGATTCCAACGAGGGAAGGACACCACAACAACAGATGATGCAACACAATTATATAAAGAAATACAAAGCAAGTTCAGACAACAGGAGTCCCATATATAGTGGCCTTTTACGACACTACCGGTACCTGTTTAACTACGCTAATCTAAACTATATAATTATACGTGTTGAAGGAAATGATAGGTAAAGGACAAGGCATAATGGTGGAGTGTATATAGGTATTAATAAATACTGTAGGTCCTCAGGCATAACACACATCACATCATTTTCAATCACGTGACATCACTACCTCACTACCTCACTACATTCCTGATAAGGTTATCAGTAATGGTCTCCTCACTAGGTACAACTGACCAAATTAAAATGAACGTTTATTTTTCATTCATGAATATTTTCATCCAATGATTTTTTTTTTATACGATGATGTTATAATCGTTTGGACAGTTATCCAAATAAAACCAGAATATCATCTATTTATTGGGTATGTTATTTTGAAGAGAACGTTGTTTTATAATGTTATGAGAAGTGAATGTTTTATCAGAAGGAAAATAATAGACCCTCAAGTAATAAAACTATAGTAATTTTATAGACATAATTGCATAAGTTCCTCTTACCCTCTTGTCCTGGGTCAACCCAGATTAGGTAAGATAAAATTAGGCTAGGATAAGATAGGATAGGCTAGGTCAGGTCAGGTCAGGTCAGGTTAGTGACGTTCAGTTGGAGTATGAAAATGACGGGTTATATATTATTGGAGTTCCCTACAGCTTGTCTACACCCTCAGATTATATCCTAGCCCAGTCCAACCCTACCCAACCCCACTCCACCACACCCAACCCAACCCTACCCAACCCTTCCCTATCCCCCGTGATGGGACAGGGGGAGAGATAGAAAATAGAGAAATAGAGTATAGTTGGTCAGGGAAAAGGGTATATGCCATGGAGAGAAACAGACAGTATAGACAGATCGAGAAGTGGAACAGAGTGTGAGACAGTGTGGTGGTACAAGGAGTGTGAGACAGTGTGGTGGTACAAGGAGTGAGGGACAGTGTGGTGGTACAAGGAGTGTGAGACAGTGTGGTGGTACAGGGAGTGAGAGACAGTATGCTAGAAAAGTGTGAAGGGAGATGAAAAGATCCATGCAGTAAATAAGTTGGCCTGACTGGTGGTTCAGAGGAAGGAGCAGAACGGGGTAATGTTGTGAACTGTGGTGAGCCAGAAATGGATGAGAAATCCACCCGCACAACCCAATTGGTCATGTAACTTTACCGAGGTTATAGGAGGCCGCTGCTCCTTCCTGCAAGCAAGGGGTCGGAGAGAAAGAGAAACTGTTTGGTGCAAGACAGATGGAAGCAGGGGTGATGAGAAGGGCTGTCGAAAATGAAGAGAGTCAGGAAAGTGAATCAAAGAGAGAGCTGGGTAAGTAGGACAGAGGAAGAGACAGCAGTGGGACAGAGTGGTGGGCGTGGTGAGAAAGACATGTATATGTTGGGCGGAGCAAGACAAGGCCAGGTGGCAGGGTGGGGTGGAGTGGGATGGGTTAGGGAGGACAAGCGCCACAACTCGGCCTGCACAACACTCCACACTCCGTCTCCCACGTCCATGACCGACGGTCGGCCTCAGTCGCGCGCCCGCTCGCGGGTCCTCAGGTGCCGCGCCCGCCGCCCCACGCCCCCGCTGCCCCGCCCCGGCGAGTGAGGCTGAGAGCAGCAGTTTGGTGGCGGGCGTGCCGACTCCCGAGCACTGTATGTGGCCGCCCCTGCCGCCTCCACCACCGCCCTCATGTCCACCAGTGGCACTGCCACCTCGCCGCCGCCCACAGAGAACACGCCCACCTCCGCCCCGACGCCCCAGACCTCGGCCAGCCCCGCGGGGCAGTCAGGAGTCGAGGGCGTGACCCCAGCAGCAGGAGCAGCCACGGAGGTGCGGCTGGTGGGGGGCCGCCCGGCCACACGTCTCGCACACTCTCCACCACACCTCATCCGCGATGATGGCTACTGCTCCTCGGACTCAACGCCAAAGGCCACAGGTACACACACACTCTCTCTCTCTCTCTCTCTCTCTCTCTCTCTCTCTCTCTCTCTCTCTCTCTGTAATATCCATATAAACATCATAATATAAACCTTGTCACTACTGTGTCTGTAGGGTTGGATGTGGAAAGCAGAGTTGGTTTGGTGATCTGAGTAACACCGTCATCCACAACACTGAAATATATAGAAACATCCTATACTAAATAAAGTCCCACACACCATACACAGATTCCACACATATACTGACGGTCATGAAGGTTAGTATACAGTTGACACCAGAAACGAGTTGTAAAATATAAGTAATGAAGCTTATAACCTTGTACTGTACATCCCCTCCTTCCACCTCTACTTTATAATGAAACAACACTATAACCACGTGTACAATACAATACCTGCCATTACAACTTCCTACACATGTACAATACAATACC
>JAWZYT010004775.1:47500-55000 GCA_034508575.1 Petrolisthes manimaculis
ATCATTCTGTTCACAGTTGAAAGCATTCGTGTATTATCGTAAGTCAAAGGAATATAAACTATATTTTGATGAACAATTGGAAGATATAAAAATTTAATATACACAATTCTTAATGGAGTTTGAAAGGTATATTATTAAGTTGAAGAACAAAACACTAACCACAAGGAAAAAATAAAAATAATGATAATAATAATGAGGATGAAATAATTGTTGTTTGTTGATGGTGATGGGCGGGAGGGTAGCTGACTAACTAACTAACTAACCAACTAACTAACTGACTGACTGAATGGCTGACTAACTAACTAACTAACTGACTAACTGGCTAACTAACTAACCAACTATCTAACTAACTAGCTGACTAACTAACCAACTAACCAACTAATTCACTAACTCACTAACTAACTAACTAACACTCTAACTAACTCACTAACTGATGGGTGTGGTTGCATGAGTTGAGATCAGCTGGTTGTCACGTTTCATTTCCCGGTTGGTTCATATCCTGAGCGATAGATGGCGTAAGTGACAAATAAAAGAAGTGTACTGTCTTGTTTTCAGTCAGTAGTATTTTTTCTTCCGTCCATACCCGTACTATTTATTTTATCCTCTCTCTCCATGTAGCTTAATTGAAACCTTTTGCTCCCATCTGTATCAAGTTTATTTATATATATATTTTTTTATTTTGTTTTTTGTGTTCTTTTCGTTTTATCTTAATTTTTGGTCCTTTTCTCGAGTAATTATTATCGTGGTTTTTTTTTTCATTTTCCTCGTGTCCACAAATCCTTTCTCTCCTTTCTTTCTCTCAACGTTATATTTATTTATTTGCTCGTTTCATTCTCATTTTGTCATTTTTTTTTTCTTTCTCTCAAACGTGATTTTTGTCTTTACTTCCCTCACAGTTTTCGTTCTGTCTTCCTTCTCATTCTCACAACAGTCATCATTTTTTTTTCTTTCCTCGCCTCACAGATTTACATTTTGTGTGTCCTCTCTCTCTCTCTCTCTCTCTCTCTCTCTCTCTCTCTCTCTCTCTCTCTCTCTCTCACCTTTTTCTGGCGCTATAGGACCTCAATGTTACGGCGCCTAATACCCATCAATCATACTCTCTCTCTCTCTCTCTCTCTCTCTCTCTCTCTCTCTCTCTCTCTTCTGCATTACCGTGACAGACACACAGACAGACAAATCATCGTGTGTTGACCCCAATATTATGCCCTTATTACTCATCTGTTGTTGTTGTTGTTCTTTCTTTGACCTCAATTACCCTCACGTCATTGGCTACGACATTGTGGACTAATATTATTGTGAGTCTCAGACCTTTCTTGCCCCAATATCCAGGCTGGTATTGGCCGACTTGAGGGGGGGGGTTGATTGGGGGGGTGGGGGTGATTGTATGGGGAGTTGACTGGGGTGTGTTGGTTTGACTGGGGGGTTGGTTGGTTGATTGGGAGGGTTGTTTCGTGGCGGTGTCAGGAGGAATCAAAAGCCCCCAAATCTCATACACGAGTTTATTGAAAGATAGTGAGAGATAAAAAATTTAAAGTGAGAGAAGGACAAGAAGAGTAAGGACAATATATTGAAAGAGGACAAAATTAGGGACAACATTATGAGAGACGACAAAACTAGGGACAAAATGGTGAAAGAGGACAAAACTAAGGACAAAATGATGAGAGAGGACATAATTAGGGACAAAATGGATGGTGAGAGGACAACATTATGGACAAAATGGTGCGAGAGGACGAAATGATGACAAGTAAATGGAGAGAGTGATGGTGAGGAAGAGGACCCAAGGTAAAGAAACTACAATATTGTGCATCATTATAGTGTGGTATATAGCAGGGGTAGGAGGGGGAAGGGAGGGGACGTGTGGTGGGTAGGAGGAGGGGGGAAGGGAGGGGACGTGTGGTGGGCAGGAGGTGGGGGGAAAGGGAGGGGACGTGATATAGGAATGGGGGGCTTGGTAGTAGGGATGGAAGGGAGAGGACCATGGAGCTAGAAAATTCTAGCTCCATGGAGAGGACACGTAGGGGATGGGGGGGTTGGTAGTAGGGAAAGGAAGGAGGGGGAACATAGGGAGTGATGGGGGTGGTGGGGGGCGTGGTAGTATCGAGAGGACTAGTGTGGGATGGTGGGGGTGGGGGTCGAGGGTTGAGGGGGACTAGTGTGGGATGGTGGGGGTGGGGGTGGAGGGGTGGAGGGTTTGGGGGGGAACACTCCAGCACTACATGTGAGTGACGCCTCATCGGGGGAGAGAGGCACCCAACCATCACCATTACTTCAGGCTTCTCATCAGATTTTTCCCTCTCCCTCTTTGTATACACTTTTCACTCGGTCTTTTATGCCACAACCTGATCATTTTACGGTGCAGTAGTTAGTATATATAAAAGTTAATTTAGATTATATAATTATTATCAATAGCGGTTGCAGAAGGTTAAGTTACCAGGTCTGCAGACGAATATATAAACTAAATACACAACTTTTTTTTATTTAGAGAAAGACAAGGGAACATTTATGCAGTTACTAGTAAGGCGGAAGAAGAGATGCTTGTGAGTTAATGAGAAGCTGTGTCTGGCATGTGTGAGCACTGCTGGGGAGATGGCTATTCAACCCTCCTTCTCCAACGTTAGGAAAACTGTACACAATTTTACATTTGATACAAAAGAGCCACGGTCCAGTCCAGCTCACAGGAAAGGACACCGCACGACTGGAGAGAGAGAGAGAGAGAGAGAGAGAGAGAGAGAGAGAGAGAGAGAGAGAGAGAGAGAGAGAGAGAGAGAGAGAGAGAGAGAGAGAGAGAGAGAGAGAGAGAGTAAACAAAAATGAGGGGCGAGGAGCTTGAAGGAATGAGTAGGACAAGTGAAGAAGGAAGAAGGCGAGGACTGAACGGTGCTGTAGAAAGAGGGAGGGAGGATATAGAAATGGACGAGATAGGCGAAACGAACGAAGTCTACACATAATAATAGGGTACTCGTGTGTGGGGCAGGACTGAGTTGGAGTGAGTGTTACAGTACAGGTTATAAGACTGTAGTTAGTTAGTGTGTCTGTGTAGGACTGCATGGGCGAGGAAGAAGACATGAAAGGGGACCAACAGAACGACATTACCACCATTACCAATATACCACAACCATTACCACCACAACCCCTACCACTAAACCACCACCAATACACCACAACCACTACCACCACCACTACCACCATCACCACCACCACCAATACACCACAACCACCACCACCACCACCACCACCAAACCCCTGTTCTGATTGGTGTGGGCGTGATGCAAATTGTGTGTTCAGATTGGTGGGTTACCTGATTACCTCGAGTGCAGTGAGCCGGGCGCCTAATGGAGGTGACCGGTTCTGGTAATACAATTGTTTACTGTGGCCTGATGCCTTTGGATATGGTAGTACTGTAGTTGTGTTGTTGTTGTGGTGTTGTTGTGGTGCCTGAATTAAGGGGGTGTGGGAATTGGGGGACACGTTTGGGGTTGGGGGAGTGCGGGAGTAGGGGGACAGGCTTAGGGAAGGGTGGAGGTGGGGTAGAAAGCATGTCCCCTATTCCCGCACCCCCCCCTAACCCCGCAAGCCTGTCTCTGTACTCCCGCACCCCCCAAACCCACCCCAAGCCTGTCCCCTACTCCCACACACCCCTAAGAACATTCGTGGTATTGATGACGTTGTTGTACATGCATGGTATAGTGGTACGATGACTCCATAGACAAACAACAGAGCCATCGTACTGATACCACGCCATCGTCAATACCATGGATGGATAATAGTGTTGCATATTGTCCCATACACACACAAGCTCCCCAACGCTCCACCCCTCGTCAATACCATCGTCAATACCATGGATGGATAATATTCTTGCATATTGTCCCCTACACACACACAAGTTCCCCTCCAACCCCCTCCCCCTCCCCCCTCACCACCACCACCTTGGCTAGGAAGAAGAGAAAGTCGAAATTGAATTGAAGTGAGTCAGCTTTAGTGAGCCGACACAAATAACATTGGCTGTACAAGACACTACTAGTATATTCTTAAGGGGGTCATACACTTTGGCTATCATTAAGGAGGTAAATTTGGAGCAACTGAAGCCTCCAAACTATTTCAAGCAACAGAACACCATTATTTTTGCTATTCTGGTCCTGTTTCCTAGTATACTTTAGAGGAATCAAGGCACTCCAATGTAACAAAAAGCGAATTACCACCTTAATTAAAGCGCCTTGATTCTTCCAAAGTATGATTATAACAGTACGCAAAAAAAAAAAAAAAAAAAAAAAAAAAAAAAAAAAAAAAAACACAGAACCCGTTTACTTAACAATCAATAAAGTTGTTTGTTTTGTTTTGTTGCTTTGAGGACTTTGGAGGAATCAACTGTTGCCAATGTACTTAATTAACTAAACACACATTATTCTGAATATAAACACAAAACATTTCAACACACACACACACATCCAGGGTTGAATATAATTATCATCCTTTTCCTTAAATCTTATATGGACATTTTTCTTTGCAATAATCGTCAAGAAAATGAGGTGATTTGGCCCAGCGGTGATGTATGAAGCCACTCACCCACTCTCCCTTCCTGGCCACTCACCCACTCTCCCCTTCCTGGCCACTCACCCACTCTCCCTTCCTGGCCACTCACCTACTCTCCCTTCCTGGCCACTCACCCACTCTCCTTTCCTGGCCACTCACCCACTCTCCTTTCCTGGCCACTCACCCACTCTCCCCTTCCTGGCCACTCTCCTTTCCTGGCCACTCACCCATTCTCCCTTTCTCTTGGCTACTCTCCCCTTCTCTTGGCCACTCTCCCCCTCCCTTGGTCACTCACCCACTCTCCCCTTCCTGGCCACTCTCCTTTCCTGGCCACTCTCCCTTCCTGGCCACTCACCCACTCTCCCTTCCTGGCCACTCACCTACTCTCCCTTCCTGGCCACTCACCCACTCTCCCTTCCTGGCCACTCACCCACTCTCCCTTCCTGGCCACTCACCCACTCTCCCCTTCCTGGCCACTCACCCACTCTCCCCTTCCTGGCCACTCCTTTCCTGGCCACTCTCCCTTCCTGGCCACTCACCCACTCTCCCTTCCTGGCCACTCACCTCCCTTCCTGGCCACTCTCCCCTTCTCTTGGCCACTCACCTACTCTCCCTTCCTGGCCACTCTCCCACTCTCCCTTCCTGGCCACTCACCCACTCTCCCTTCCTGGCCACTCTCCCACTCTCCCTACCTGTCCACAATTACTGAATAAGCAGCTGGTGTGTATAATTACAGAGGACCCCAGTCAATATCTTTATATACCTTACCTCTTGTCTGCAACTTTTACCCTTTACTCTGTTCCTTATTTCATCTCTTTTTCTCTTCCTCTATTCGTCATTTCCTCATTACCTCTATTCCTCACTTCCTATCTTCCTCATTTCCTCTCTTCCTCATTTCCTCTCTTCCTCATTTCCTTTATTCCACTATTCCTCATTTTCTAATTTTCTCTCCTTTTTCTTCCCTCTTTCACTTCAAATTCTTCTTTCTCTTCAATCTCTTTTCTTTCATTCATCCATCTCTTCCCTTCCTTTACTATGCTTTACAGTATACTATCCTCTCTTCCTCTTTCTCCTTCTCCTCCTCCTCTTCCTCCTCTTCCTCTTCCTCCTTCTCCTCCTCTTCCTCCTTCACATCCTCATTCTTCGGTAATCGCCTCCTCTTGTTCCTACTTGTCCTGTCCCCACATTCTTCTTCTCCCTTCTCTCTTCACTTCTTATATTCATTTCTCTTTTCCCTTTTCTCTTCTGTCCCATTTTGCAATTCTCTTCCATTTCCCTCCATCTTTCTTTCTGTTTTATATCTCTTCTCGTTCCTCCTTCTCTCTTCCCTTCCTCCTGCTCTCTTTCTTCCTCTTTATCCACTTCCCTCCTTCAATCATTCTCCCTTCCCATTTTACCACTTCCTTCCATCTCCCCCTCTTCTCTCTCCCATTTCCTCTTTCTTATGATATAACTGCTATTTTGTTTTTTACCATTCATTTTCCCTGCTCCATCATCCCCATAAAATCTTTCTCTCCTTTACACTTCCCTTCCTTCCCCACAACACACAAACCAAACTCTCTCTCGGTTTTCACATCCCACAACAACATCCATCCCACCATCCTTCTCCTCGTTCACCTTCCTTCTTCCCCAATAAACATAATATTATATACTCACCTTTTTTCTGGCGCTATAGGACCTCGATGTTGCGGCGCCTAATATCCATCCATCAATCAATCAATCAATTAAACATATATACTATTCTTATCATCTTTATTATTATGTCCTGCCCACTACCACCTCCTCCTTTCCCAATAAACACCCTTCCCTATTATGTGTGTGTGTGTGTGTGTGTGTGTGTGTGTGTGTCGTACCCCCCCCCCCAACCCATACCCCCACTTCTTATACCACCTTCTTCCCCAATACACATAATAATTATAAAACATCACTACATACCATCTTTGTTTTGTCCTACCCACTACCTACCACCAATACCACTACCACCACCACCACTACCACCACCACCACTACCACCCTCCCCAATACTCATACTACCACCCCTCACCCCTCACCCCACCACCCCCTTACGTGCGATTGTCTCCTCCACCTCCCCCTCCTTCCCCCCTCATCTTTGTCCACCTCAGATGAAACTGTCGCTCAGGCCTTAAAATTTTCCCCTTGCTCTGCCGTCGCTTCCCTTCCTTTCCTTCGTGTAACCATCAGTCCCCTCACTCTTGTTCCCTTCTCGTGTGTGTGTGTGTGTGTGTGTGTGTGTGTGTGTGTGTGTGTGTGTGTGTTTGGTTCTAGGTGCTGGTAGAATCAATGGTGTGGACTGTTGTAATATTATATAAAAAAACTCATGTAACCTTTGGAAAATACACGAATCATGCAAAACACATTATTATTGATTATTATTATTGATTATGCAAAGATATACTGTATGTAAACCCAAACCTACACACACACACATACACACAAGGATTCTCACACATACGTTATACTGTTACACACACACACACACACACACACACACACACACACACACACACACACACACACACACACACACACACGCACACAAATTAAATATACTGACACGTTATTCCAAAGTAAACACTATTACGTTATATACTGCTGTTGTGGTTATGCCTTGAGAGAGAGAGAGAGAGAGAGAGAGAGAGAGAGAGAGAGAGAGAGAGAGGTCGCCAGCAAATCACGAAACAACAATAAAGCAGGACCGATACTGGTTTAGATTATTTAGATTATTTAGATTATTTAGATTTAGATTATTTAAATTATTTAGATTATTTAGATGGGAACACCAAAACTAAAGATTACTCAAACCATCCATGCAACAGTTACGTTAAATTTCCAATGATTTTCACCATATACCTTAATTAAACCGAATATACAAAAACATATCTTAAGCCTAAATCTAAACCTCTGCTCTAAACCTTGATCACTACAGTCCTTTTTATATAGTCCAGCGCA
>JAWZYT010004776.1:0-22500 GCA_034508575.1 Petrolisthes manimaculis
AAAAATTAATAAGTAATTTTGCCGAGGTTTTTCACTTGTGCGTATTGGACTGATGACAAGTTATGAAATGATGTTCTTTGATGATGAACGATGAGAAAAAATATCTAAAATCAGAACTTCCATCATATTTTTGTGGAAAATGGATAGTTTTTATTTTCTGGGTTTTTTTTTAGCTCTTTTTCTTCTTTTTATCTATCCATCTATCCATCTCTTTCTTCTCCATTCCTTTATTCACCCATCTTTATATCTCTCCATATGATGACAGCAGCAATGTGATGGTGTAGTGGGTTAAGGTGACTGTGTCGATTTTTGTATTTTTGTATTTTGTATTTTGTATTTTTGTGTGGGTGTGTGTATTTTTTTTTTTTTTTTTTTTTTTTGCTTGGTGGGTTCGAGGCTCTCAAAGACACTCATATATTTTCAATAGTAATTTCCTGGCCTAGTGATTGTGCCTCACATTAGATTAGGTTAGAATTGAGTGAGAAGGAAAGGAGATACAATTGGACCAATCACAGATGCACTTATTGGATGTGCTGGCTCGACCAATCAAACACGTCAGACGCAATGAAGAGCCAACTGTCTGTAGTCCCTTCACACACACACACACACACACACACACACACACACACACACATACCAGGCTTCTCCAGGACACTCCACCTATAATAGTGTAACTTTGTCACTCAATATCGTGAGGAAGTATTTTCAGCTAATCTCTATTGAGCTAATTACCCTATACATACGTAAGTAAAAATGACAGTGACGTTATAATTTCACATTGTAGTATTAAAAAATGTGATTCTGACACGTTTTATAACTAAATCGGAGTGTGGAAGATTCATTGGAAAGTTTAAAGGAGATTTCAGAGGAGTGTAACATGTGCTTTGAGTTGTGGTCATTGTATGGTGGCTACCTGTCCATGTCTTTATAGTATTGGTAAGTACATTATGAGACAACTAAAGGTTTGTACTTCAATATCATACATCGTTTATTAGCCGACAAAAGTGTGTTTACATTTTACAAAAAATATGCCCACGTTACAAGAAACTCTATTATCCTTTCATTTATTGTTGGTGTGATACAGGGGCGGTGGAGGCGGACTGGGCCGTGTTATCGAGGGTGTGAGGGCAGTGTTAGGTGACGCCCATGAGGTAGAGGTGGTCAGTGTTCAGGCCAGACCACCACCAACATCACCAAGGACAATACCACCTTCCACAAGAGGAGGAGGAGGAGGAGGAAGAGGTAGAGGAGGGACCAGCACCGAGGAGACAGATCTGACAGCAGCAGAGGCACCACCATCTCCCCCCGCCGCCTCGGTGTGGGTGAGCGCCAGGGAAATGAAGGCAGACCGATATATGGATCAGGTCAAACTCAGGGGACTTCTAGCACTACATGCCAAACAGGTAGGTGTGTCTAATATTGTGTCTAAATCAAGATTTTATTCAACTTTATGTCATCTTGGATTGTCGTTTTATCTCATCCCACCATCACATTCATCCGTTCACCCCCACCACAAAGAACACTCAAACCCTTCCCTTCCACTCCACCCATTCCACCCATTATCCCCCATCACCCACAACCCACCACCAATCTCTGTCCTTCCACTTCACTCATCCCATTCCACCATTATCCCCCATCACCCACAACCCACCACCAATCTCTGTCCTTCCACTTCACTCATCCCATTCCACCCATTATCCTCCATCACCCACAACCCACTACCTACCACTGTCCCTCTCCTCCACTCAATCCACCACCAAATATTGCCTTCCCCTCCACTCATCCCAATCCACCAATTTCCCTCTCCATCCCCAACCCCTGCTCCACCAACCACTGTCCCTCCCTTCCGTCCACTCCATCAGTCACATTCACTCATTCATTCATCCATCATACACATCCATCGACCCCTTCCCTTCCAACAGTATATAGGTAAATGGGTGTTGTGCCTGTGTTGTGCTGGGTTGTGTTGTGCCTGTGTTGTGCTGGGTTGTGTTGTGCCTGTGTTGTGCTGGGTTGGTGGTGACGATGCTAACTTGGTGTTGCCTTTGTGTATTTAAATCAATTCAATTAACCCTTAAACGTCCAGCCTCCAACAATTAATGAACACCTTTGTCCTCAGTTGAAGTGGATTCAAACAAGATTTCGGGCTTATACACACACACACACACACACACACACACACACACACACACACACACACACACACACACGTTTACTCTGACATACGCACCCAATCAAACATACATTCAATACAAATCAGATTCTCCTCCTTTTTTTCTCTCATACAAATACACAATCTATGGCACACATCCTCTCTTTCCCCCTCTCTCCTTCTCTCTCTCTCTCTCTCTCACTCTCTCACTCTCTCTCTCTCTCTCTCACTCTCTCACTCTCTCACTCTCTCTCTCATACACACACAATAAATGATGATAATGTTTCCCGTCCAGCTAGAGGCAGTGACCAACCTCAGGGTAATGTCAGAGTCAGTGGCTGGTGTTGGTGGTGTTGGTGGTGGTGATGGTGTTGGAGGTGACCAGGAACTATCAGGCCGCCCTATGGACCCTCCTTCAGCAGCATCAAGGCCTTCTACCTCACTACCCCTACAGGTAACGCAGGTTCAAAACTCTTATTACGTTGCAGTTACTGAAGTTTATAATAAAAAAACAAAGTAAAGTGAGAACCCCTCTACATTATATACTCTTCCTTCAAAGTTCACTCTCTCTCTCTCTCTCTACTTCTGTTTCTTCCTCGATGGTACAGTCACAGTCAAAGTCCTACATTGGTAACATGAAAGTGAACCTTGAGACTGAACCTTATGAACCAATATTACAGAAAACAACATTTATCGTGTGACACAATTTTTCAAGGTCGTGTCTTTCGAACCTCTTTTGTTTTTCCTTCCGGTCAGGTGGTGGACACGAACTCTACGTCACTGGTAACGCCTCGTCTCTCCCGCCCCCATCGCTGCCACGCCCCCCAACACCCCACCTGTACCCCTACCTCCTGTCTCAATGGGGGACGCTGTGTGGCTGGTGATAGGTGGGTCACACTCACTAGGTTAACAGTTTTGAAATATGAAGAATCTATATTATTAGCTTTCCAAGTTACATTTTTACATTTCTCCATTTCTGACGTTACACGAGCAGATATTGCAGGACAAAGCTCGTGTGTGTGGACGGGGCCTTATAGTTTAGTAGTTGTTGAGTTTTCGCGATTGAAACTAAACATGCAAAATAATATCGGAAATCTCTGGCAAGTTTGTCTTGAAATATCGTGTAGGAGGTGGAGTCTATTCGTGTATCAGTGTGTCATACAGGTGTTGTGACAGGTGTGTGTGTCCGTGGGGGTCGTGGGGGTCCAGGTGTAAGGTATTGGCTCGAACCTTCACCGGGGGGGACTGGGCCTGGGTGCGCCCCTTACCCCCCTGCCTACCCACCACTATATCCCTGAGAGTACTCACACGACGACCCCACGCCCTTCTACTGTACTCGGGTCCCCTGGCGTCTTTCCCACGTGGCCAAAATGAGCCTCCCACACCCATGTTGGCCCTACAGCTCCGTGAAGGAAGGCCGCAGGTGGTGGTGGAAGGGGTTGGAACAGCAGTGAGTCTACAGGTCAAGTCAGATGTGAGTGATGGAGACTGGCATTCATTACACCTCAGGATTAGTCATCAGGTCAGTACATTATTGTCATTATTGTTTTGGTGGTGGTTGGTTTGGTCACTGATAATGGCATTGTTATAACACTCTATCTCCTCTGTCGTCATTTCTAGCGGTATATAATCCTATTGCAATGCATTGTTAATACCGGTAGTGTTTTCTCCTCAGTCAAGTAATCAACCAATCATTGATGCACGACAATTGCTTACTTCTTTCTGGGTTCGATAAAAATATGCGTTTACACTGACTGACACTACTAAGCAAACATATATATTAGTCCATAATAAATACTAGTGTTTGGTATATGCAGTTTATATGAAAATATTAATTATGAGACATGACAAATCTGGTACATTTTGATATAAAGTCTGAGTGAATATAAGAAAACCGATAATATATTTAGATACATGATGCGATTTCATATGAAGTAGTCAGTCTGAATAAATATACAAAAACACACACATAGGATACAATGTCGATGCAATGTATGTGTTTTGAGGCTTTTTACAGTGGGTTTTCATAGTGTTATAATACGTATAAGACTTTAGTATAGTGTATA
Source organism: Petrolisthes manimaculis (assembly GCA_034508575.1). Lineage (NCBI taxonomy): Eukaryota > Metazoa > Arthropoda > Malacostraca > Decapoda > Porcellanidae > Petrolisthes > Petrolisthes manimaculis. The sequence continues at coordinate 4,219 of JAWZYT010004776.1, forward strand.
AGTATGAGTACAGTAGATATGAATATTATGTAGCATCTGGCACGATATTCTTTGATGTATGTCTTCTTAGTCAACACGGTCTGGGAAGTGATAGGAAGAACGTACCGTGTGATAACTTTCTGATTTTTAATGCAGCCTAATTAAATATGAAGAGATGAAACTTTGAAGCAAATATGTGATGGAACTCAAATCTCTCCCATCAGTTCACAAGTGGGATAAAACGTAATTAATACACTTCTATTAATTATTAAAAAAAAAAAAAAAAAAAAAAAAAAAAACGATAATAGTACTTCCTTTGGTTTAAACACACACACACACACACACACACACACACACACACACACACACACACACACACACACACACACACACACACACACACACACACACACAATCACAACACATCGAGTTAAGTGACACCCTGTATACAATATATATTTTCCAGACAATAACTTCCCTCTCATTGGGTCTGAGTCCATTATGTTCATCTCATTGAATATTACAGGTTCCTTTGTTTACCCTTTACCTTTCAAGCTCCCCATCCCTTCTCTCTATTTTCTTTTCAATGTGTCTAATAGCCCTTGTAAATGAATCGTCATTACCGTTCATCATCATTCAGTTAATCAGCAAACCAATTAATGAAAAATTTACTTTAGTTTATTAGTACACGTGTAACTCCACTCGTAATAAAATATGGTGTGAGTGAAGGATGTTTACTAACTACCTACACCACCTAAAGACCCCATGATACGAAGGCAATACTATTACTACAGGCTCTCAGTCAGTAGTTGTCCACTCTCAATGTATATACATCTGCCACACGGTTTAATACAAAAGAGTAGAATCTCTCCTTAATTAAATCGTATTGAGATAAACTCCGGACAATATTATCAACTTCCATTAATATTATAAGGTGGTATTAGGCAAGAGTGCTATATATACGTTTTGTAAAATAATTATACCCACGCTAAAGAGCATCCAAGCTCAAATTAATAAGACCGCTGGTAGAGGGTTAAATACAAAATACTATGATCAAAGTGAGAAATGATTGAATGTGTTTAAGAGTACTCACGTTTGGTGCTGGTGGTGGTAATGAGAGATTGGTTTCGTCACTCATGTCAACTTAGCGATTTTTCTACGGTCGTGAGTGTAAATGTCCAGTGTTAATTAAAGGATTATTGAGAGGCAATAATAATTTTTAAAAAATGGATAAGCGACACGATCAGTACTTGTATTTAAGGCTTACTGAAGTTTCGAGTCTTTTAATGCATTACTAATACAAAATTTTTAAACAGAGAGTATTAGACATAATATTATAGTCGTGGCCAAATGCAGGTCATACACTTACTAAATAAATAATAAAGTATAGATCTGGCAATGCATAAACTTTGATGTATATCTTGACTATTAAAATATTCACTAATATATGTTTTTAATATGAAGTTCAGAAATGGACGCAAGAAAATATGTGGATCTCGTAGACTTCCTGGTCGGATATTATTTATTACGAAAGCACTGTACAGTCGGCGGCAAAAGTCTAGTCGTCTCACTTGCTTCACCGAGGCACGCGATGTTGATAGACTCGTGATTATATTATAAGGTGTAGAAAACGCGCATACTTCTCGAGTCCATGAATTTTGTGTGTCTCGTTGAAACAGGTGAGGCGACAAGACTTCTGCCGCCGACTGTACAATACTATGGTGCACAAATGTTGGTTCCACCTGCCGGCCACAAAACAAAACTGAATGACCAGTGATTTGAACGACTAAACAACAGAGAGTAAATGGCGAAATGCGATTTGTCGTTCGAACCACAGAGAATTCAGTCATATTGGTTCTGCCAGAGGGAATGAACTTTTGTGAACCCTAATACGTCCAGCAAGTTTATTTGGCCCAGCAAATATATATGGCCCAGTAAATATGGCTTATCTGATGAAACTCATTTACATTTGTATTACACAGAGGGTTCGAAGTATACATGGATACACATTCTGAACTATGACTGTACAGTATACTGATAGTTATATTCTTACTCATAGTCTCTCATTGTCAGACGCCGATGCTCCATAACGTGTGACGAATGTTTACAAATTTTCAACAAACAATCATAGAAGAATGGCTAAGTTGGCAATTTGTTGTTGAGGTTATAGTCCGATGTTCATACCTGTCAAGGAGAGAAAAGACACCATAAGTAACTGTTGGCAGGTCATGTCAATAATGTAGTAAGTCTAATGTGATAGGCAAGAACAACTTCAATTGTAATGGTGGCTTTGATTAATTAAGAGGGAAGTTTTGTGTTGGTAAATCTGGAACAACTGAATTCTCCAAACTATTTCAGGCAACAGAACTCAGTATACGAGTGGAGGATCTGTTTTGTGGCATAATTTGGAGGAATCAATAGCCCTCTAGTTCAACCACAAAACTATATGCTCAAACAAAACTAACGCCCGTAGTTTTAAATAATTTGAGGGCCCTCACTGGAGCTCTGTGAATTCTCCAAACTACTCCGGGCAACAGATTCCCTATTGGAAATACTGAAGGGTTCTGTGGCCTGGATTATTCGGAGGATTCATAGAGCTCCAGAAAGGGCCTTCAAATTATTTAAAACTACGGGCCTAAATGCTCAAGCCTGTAAATTATTCATCATAGTATTTGATATTTCAGAACACAAAATCTGTTTTCTCTGATCCGGCTCAGAAACGCAATTGTGTAAGAATTTGTTCATCAAAAGTTCACGAAATTTCATATTTTTCACCAGAAACAGAAACATTATATGATTCTCAATGTAAGTTCTATTAGCATCAAAATGTGTTGAATAAAGAACTATTTCCTTCATTCATTACATCATATATATAATTTATTTAGACTTTCCTCATGCGATTTCATGGGAGTAATGGAAATCACCGCCCTTCAAAGGTTAATCACTAAATCCAATATTTCACGGCACATGATGTCTGTCTTGTTTCTCTTAAATCCACACAAAGGGAAACAGAAAGTGTGTGAAAGCCTGGCCTTAAATACATTAATACTGATGGGGCCAGGAACGATATTGGTCCTGGCTCAGTGTGCAATGGATGGACATGTGTGTGTGTGTGTAGAGTGTGTGTAAGAGTGAGAGTGAGAGTGAGAGAGAGAATGAGAGAGTGAGAGTGAAAGAGTGAGAGTGAAAGAGTGAGAGTGAGAGTGAGAGAGAGAGAGACAGAGACAGAGAGAAAGAAAAATAATTACAAGTCAGCAGCAACAGCTTCAACCTCTTAATTAAGTGTTCAAATATATAAAAATCATACATTCACTACAGGGGGTCGCTTTAGTAGTGGACCTATGTGGAGGAAGGAGAACACACAACAACAACAACAACAACAACAACAACAGAACAGCATCCACCACCACCACCTTCACCACCACCTACAACCCTGACGACCACTGTGCCACCCATGCCACCTGGAACCATGTAGGGGGGCTTCCACAGTGGCCCCTTCAAGTAGGAGGTCTGGCCCATGTCCCTCCCAGCCCCAAACATCACGGCTGGAGGTCTTCGCTGGAACACCAACCATTAGAGGGCTGTGTATCCCACCTCAGGCTCAATGGTCAGGTGAGATTGAGACCTGTTGCACCACTTAAAACACACACACACACACACACACACACACACACACACATACACACACACACACACACACACACACATACACACACACACACACGTTGTAGATTTCTGTGAACAAGACGTGAGAACATGCTATGGCTATCAGGTCACCTAAAAGTTTGAGAATATTCAGTAGATTGGATGGTAAAGTTAAAGAGAGAGAGAGAAGGGGGTGATTCGCTTCCTTTATTCTTCCTTCCCTACTTCTCTCTCTCTCTCTCTCCCTCCCTGGAACGGACCCTCACTGTCCCGCAGCTTCTTTACAGCTCGTGGACCTGGGAGAACCCGCCTACACCAGCACCAGCAGTAGTGAAGGTCAGGCTGGATGTCGACCCCAGAAGAAGGCTTGTGTTGAGGGCTGTGGGGTGAGGGGACAGTGTACGGGAGGCCTCAACCACCCTAGATGTGAGTGTGAGGGTGGATGGGAGGGTGTAGGATGTTCCACGCCCACACACAAGGCCACTCTCACCCCAGCTTCATACGTCAAGCTTGAACTGCCTCCACCTCTCGTGCCAGCCTCACTACCACTAACAGTCAGGTCGAGTCTGAGGTTGAGGACGAGAGGAGCTGGGAGTGGAGTGCTACTAAGTCTGGCATCACGAGCACACTCCAATACCTTCACACTACAAGTAAGGCACTACACATAAACTTAACATACTTATCAACAGTTCAATGAAATTTTTTTTAACCGACTTACGACCTAGACAGCGGGCATGAACTAACATCAAACAATAAAAAAGTTCAAAGTGTTCTGTACACAATAATGAGTTTCTCTTAGTCCTACGTCAACTACTCTTTTTAATTTCGCCAACTGTCTCTCCTTTTGCTGTTAATCAGTTGTTCTATTTTTTTATTTCTTACGGTGGTAATATAATTATTATGTGTGGGCAGGATTGTTGGACATTTTTGTTTTCTTTCCAGACTTAATTAAGGTATGGTAAATATCCGACATCCACACCAAGTAAGTTATTAATGAATGATTTTTGGCCTTGTTCCTCCCACTGTAGCTGCGGTCAGGGGTGGCGTGTGCATCAGTGTCTGGTGGTGGGTGGACGGGTCGTACAGCCTGTGTGGAGGGTCAGCCTGTAGGGGATGGCAGCTGGCATACACTGACGGCGGAGGTCCACGGTAGGAGCCTGGTGGTGGCACTGGATGATGGTGACGGATGGCACCGTAATGAGTCCATCCCAGCCCTACAGTCCAACCCTCACCAGCACCAGCACCACCACCAGCAGGAGGACCAAGGGACGTTCACTGATGCCTTCCTCTCGTCCCTACACACTCCTGACGGCGACTACAGCGTTACATTGGGTGGAGTTGGAGCGAGAAGTGAGTAGTTAGTTGCACACATACTTATTATTCACGTCTTCCTTTACATATTGAACAACTGACTCTATATTCATCCCAACCATTGCACCTCATCTTGGCTTTAACCTCATTCAATTTCAGTAACACAAATTAATCTATGGATATAATTGCTCTGTTATCGGTCTATATATGTATGTTTATCGATCTCTATAAACTTCTATTAATTTCTGTACTTTTATTCATTTACACTGTATATCGTAATGTCTGTCTGTCTGTCTATCATTCAATCAATCCAACTATCTCGCTCTCCATCCATCCATTAAACAATACACCCATTCATTCATCCATCCATCCATCTATTAATCCTTCCATCCATTAGTCCATCCATCCATCCATTAATCAATACATCCATCCATCCATTAAAAAATACACCCATTCATCCATCCATCCATCATATCTATTAATCCTTCCATTCATTAGTCCATCCATCCATTAATCCTTCCATCCATCCATCCATTAATCAATATATCCATCCATCCATTAATCCTTCCATCCATCCATCCATTAATCAATATATCCACACATCCATCCATCCATCCATCCATGCAGCGTGTGTGGATGACGTAAGGGTATGGGACCGCCAGCTGCCCCTCCCCCCCACTGACAACGGTACCAACTGGGGTGGGAAGGTGAGCAGTTGGCACCACTTGACCCCTGGCTGTACCGCCCCTGACCCCTGCCTAAACACCACCTGCGTCACCCCCCTCGCCTGTGTCACCAACTGGGATACGGCCTCCTGCAGGTAAAGTGGGCTCGTCTTATTACTTCGTTTGAGACCGTTTGATTATCGTGTATGTAAATAGTTGTCAGTATTCTCGTGTTTCACTATGTTATGTTTTGGTGAGTGAGTGAGTGAGTGAGTGAGTGAGTGAGTGAGAGAGTGTGTGTGTGTGTGTGTGTGTGTGTGTGTGTGTGTGTGTGGTGTGGTGTGGTGTGGTGTGGTGTGGTGTGGTGTGGTGTGGTGTGGTGTGGTGTGGTGTGGTGTGGTGTGGTGTGGTGTGGTGTGGTGTGGTGTGGTGTGGTGTGGTGTGGTGTGGTGTGGTGTGGTGTGTGTGTGTGTCTGTGTGTTATATTTAAATCTGAGTGTGGTATATTTATAAGGGATGACCAGACCTACTAACCAACTACACATGATATTCTCATCCTTGGTGTACAGCTGTGGGCCTGGTCGACATTTGGCAGGACACACGTGTAGGGATGTGGACGAGTGTGTGTGGCGGCCGTGTCTACATGGGGGTACCTGCCATAACCTAACCCCGGGCTTCCAGTGTGTGTGTGTTCAGGGTTACACCGGGGACCACTGCCAGTACCCCAACCCAGCCACCTCGGCCAGCCCTCTCACTCTGCCTCTTGCTGTCACTGCTCTCACATTGTCCATCCTTGTTCTGGGTCAGTAATCAGTATTGGTGGACTCTACTTAATTAATGTTTATTTTTCCAACTGTGCCTCCCTCCCTTCCTATTAGTTCCCGAGTGCTTGCTGGCCTTCCTCACTCTTCTCCCTCGAGTTACAGGTTCCGTTTTCACTCGTACTAGTCATGTTCACTCTATAGTTTGTTCTCTATCTTTACAATGTGTTACTCTCGTTCATTGTCATTTAATCACAGTCTTCAATTATCCTTGTTTTCTTTCACGGTTTTGGTTTTCATCCTTTGATGCTAACCACAAATATTATTAAAATTTAGAACTCTGTAGCCATTGACTAGAATTTATATCTATAAGAAATAATATATAAAACGGAGTTGAATTTTGCCTTATTGCACAGAGTGTAAAATTATCCACAGAAACAACACACAACTACATCTTCATTAACCAGTAACGTCCTAACTGGGGAATAAATCTGTTATGCAGTTCCGTAGTCCTTGTATTCATTTTTACATCAAAGCTGCGTCAGTCTTGCTAATGTCATACATAATGGAAGAGAGTTAAGATAATCCCTTTTATCCCCGAGAGAGTGAATAGTGTTTTACATCCTCCTCCTCCTCCTCCATCCAGGCACGATAAACGCCCACGTGGACTTTGTCGTATTTTGGTGTTTCATTGATTAGGTTCCGTTCAATAGATTTATTATGTTTAAATATTTAGCCACGATGGTTTTCCTGGTTGATGTTCCTCCACATACTCTACAGTCGCGGTCAAATATAATCATCCATATAAGGGTAACTCATGTAAAAGTTTGACAGCTTCCCTCTTCATACAGAAACGAAAGAGCTCATAATGACTTGGTTGTTTCCACACCACCTTATCTACAACATTTATTCATGCCTGGACAACTTGTAGTGCTGACAGACAACTTCTCCATGCTATCACCTTTCACATTCCCACCTCCCACAGCATCATTATCATAGTTTTTCAATTATTTGCTGTTATCACTTATATGATTGTAAAACGTCTTTTCAGTGCACGGTATATTTATATTTGATGAGGTTTTGTTTACTACCTTCTTTACACTAAACGCAAAAATGATTAAGGGGAGAGCATACTTTTGGTACATTGGATCACCTTGATTCCTCCAAAGTTTGCCAGGAAACAGGACCAGATGCACAAAAATAATGGTGTCCTGTTGCTGGGAATAGCTTGGAGGAATCATTATCTCCTAAAATGACTAATCTTTACCCTCCCCTTAATGCATCACCGACGACCTCCCGCCCAGCAGTGGTTGTGGGTGTAGTGGTGTGGGTGTGGCTACGACGAGTGTGGGCGGCGAGGAGCGGCAACGAGAGAACAGGAAAAGGAGGCAAGGGTGTAGGGATGACAACAGGGAAAGTAGAGGATGGTGAGGATGATGGTGGAGGTGGTGGTGGTTGTGGTGGCACGTTGGGAGACACGGCGCTGGAAACACTGGCCATTAAAGAACTTCCCCTCCCACACCAACAAAACAAGGCCTCGTCCAAAGAAGGTAGCTCCTGTGTACGTTGCATCACCGAATCTTATAGTCCGTCACTGTTTTAGTTATATGAATGACTTTTTTATTATTTTTATTATGTAGTGTAGCCAGTGTGACACGAAACCAAACTCAGTAACTTTTAATGGATCACACTAATATAAATCAGCATGCACGTTTCAGTATTATCAGTATGAGTGTACGTTATCTATTAATGTGTGTGTGTGTGTGTGTGTGTGTCATTATGTGTGTACCCGTATTACCAGTAAGTGTGTGTATCAATATGAAATGTGTATCAGTATAAGTGTATATGTATGTGTGTGTATGTCTGTGTATGTATGTATGTGTGTAATCACTTATCAATATTCATCATTAATTACCTTTGCAACATGCACTATGGTATACATTTTCACCTCACAGTAATATTTACATCCATGTTTACATTATTCATGAATTCCGAGTATAATCTTTTAACCATTTACATTTTGATTAAAGCAATTATCAAACTTGACTTTGTTGATAGATATACTATGTCATAATGCATACTAACATTTTAAACGTGTAGATAATACTGTATAAATAAGCATAACTAATAATAATATGCTTAAAACTCTCTTGCTGTTTTGATGGACATTTGACGTTCACTAATCAAGCATTGATAATTTAGTCTTTCTTTCAGTGATTCAGTCTTTTGGTTTCTCACACTTACTGCTCTAACTCTGCTCTACCGTATATCACATGTGTGGTATTTGATAAGTCTCAATAAAAAACATACTCTACTACAAAGCATCATTAATTTTCTTCCTACGAGATCATCCGTGGAGAGAATTAATAACATCACACACCGTTTCTAACTCTGTTATCATAGGAGTGTGGGTGCAGACAGCGACTTCAACCAGAGAGAGAGGAAAGAAAATGAAACACTTTTAGCAACGCCTGAAATGTAAACGTACACTCGTGATACGTAATTTCTGACCAGATGAACGGCAGGCATCACACATACCTTACATTCGAACTCAGCCTCTATATTTGCAGTGAGTGGGGAAATGAGCAATACCAGGCGAGTCGAAGCTTTCTGCTCCTCACAGTCTGGTCAGAAATTATGTATCACGAGTGTAATTTGATATGTCCAATTCTCGAATGACGAACCTGAATATTTTCCTTGTAACAGAAGGGGGAGGTGCCACCAAACAGCAGCTCCTCGTCACTACCAGTGCTACAGGGGGCGTCAAGGGGGGCGGAGGGCCAGGGGGAGGAGGAGGAGGAGGTGGAGGGAAGACTTGGCCGGACCCCCTCCCTGTTAGAGACGACCTGAGGGCCTACGCTTATGAGGGTGATGGGTCTTCTGCAGGTTCATTATCGTCAGCGTTGTCAGGTGAGTTGGGTTGTCATTAGGTGAGTTGGGTTGTCAGCAGGTGAGTTGGGATGTCATCAGGTGAGTTAGGATGTCATTAGGTGAGTTAGGATGTCATTAGATGAGTTAGGATGTCAGCAGGTGAGTTGGGATGTCAGACTTATTACAATACATCATTACTGATTTTTTGTTTATCTTTGGAAGGCAATGAGAAATAATATTGTTTCTTGCCAATTATTACCAGAATTACCCAAGTCATTTTTCTTCATTAATATGTCATTCTGTTATGGTGATGTTTCAAAAGAGTGGAAGAGAACGACTCACTAGGATTTTGCAACACTGAACCAATCCATCGTAGTTAGTAAATATTGAGTAACATCAGATAGTTTTATCCAGCTATAGTCGTCGCAGAAAGATGTGTATTCACGAGGCTTCAGCATTTCACCTTCCCTATGTAGTGAAGCAATAATAGAAAAATCGACTCCAAACAGACAACAAATACTGTAATAATAGTCCTTTTAGAATGTGTTGCAATGTTGGTGTATATGGAACAATGGATTCCTCCCTATTATTCCCAGCAACAGGCCACCATTATTTTTGTTAATCTATCCCTATTTCCTGGCATATTTTGGAGGAATGAAGGAGCTCCATTAAACTACCTGAAATATACCATCACTTTAATTAACCAGGAGTAAAAGGAAACAGTCTAAGCCCTGATGGAAGCCAGGAAGATTCAAAATTTAACACATAAATATTTGCAGACAATAATTATGCAGGAATAATTATGCAGTTGGTAGGAAATATTATAAAAATTGAAACTCACTGTAACACAACATGAAACCGGCCTTATCAACCTTACAAAACTTAGGGATGTCAAAAATTTATGGTACACTACATTCGGACGCCTTGATTCCTCCAAAAAAAAAAGTGGGTTATTGCTTGGAATTGTTTGGAGAAATGAGTTGCTCCAGATTTACCCCCCCCCCCCCTGTACCACTACTCCCTGGGGCTGGGGGTCCTGGCAATCCCTCCGTGGGAATAATAATCTGACAACCAACACAGGCCTCAATAATATTCTTCTTTTCTATTTATTTTTTTATTTGTGAGTGTATGTACATCCGTTATTGTGTATGTACAGTCGCGTCACGTAGTCCTTGAACAGCCTTCCCCTAACACCCTGGTCAAGGACTATTTGCCGCGGCTGTACACCTGGCTTGTGCTGTGTGTGTGTGTGTGTGTGTGTGAGAGAGAGAGTGAGAGTGAGAGAGAGAGAGAGAGAGAGAGAGAGAGAGAGAGACATACAGACAGACAGACAGAGAGGGGAAAACACTTGCTTGCTCCATACGAGGATGTCAGATATATCACGTACACATTTATTCTCAGTAATCCCAGAACCTATTTGGAAACGCTTGCTGCCCTTCCACCCATTTGTTGGCTTTAATTTATGGAGTGCACCGAGAGCTTTGGAAATGAAGCTAAATCACTCGAATTGATAGTATTATTACAACAACGTCATGTACACACTTACACTCAATTTACTCCATACCTATTTTTGTCAGTAGTATTATTATTTACTTTTTTTTTACAACTTTAAAAAGTAGAGTTTTCTATTACTACAAAATAAAGACTGGTTTTAACTGAAACAAAATTTTGGCTACAAATTTTGGATTACGAGTGTACAGTTGAAATTCAAACTACAAAACTTTATATAAAATAGGGGCATCTTTTCCCTTCTTCCACGTCTGGCTGGTTTCTTGGTAGTGAGTGTTACGTGTGGATGTTGAATGTGGGAAGGTAATGTGTCCATGCAAGTGAAACCAAAACTTGCTAACTAATTCATCCTTCCCGTATCCTTCCATGTGAAATCAAAACTTGCTAACTAATTCATCTTTCCTCTTTCCCTGTCTTTGGTATTATACTCAGGTCTTCGGGAGGAGCCACCTGACGAAGCAAACATCAGGCCCCTGGTGTCGGATTTCCTGGAGGTGATGGATCTCCTTAGACACCTTCCCGAGGCAGCCCCCACCACCTCACCTTCCCTCGCCCTCCGTAAGATGACCATAACTGCAGGAGGAGGAGGAGGAGGAGGAGGAACAGGAGGAGGGGGTGGTATTGGTGGAGGAGGAGAGGCCAACCCACCACCAAGCCTCACTGAAGGTAAACAACAGACTGACCCAAACATCAAAGACCAGAGTGTGAGGGAAAACAAACACACGAGTGAATCCAAACTTAAGGAAACAAACTGGAGAGAACCAAGCCTAAGAACCACCGAAGCAGTTGAGTGAACCAAACCTTACAGTACTGCACTGTAGAACCACCGAATCAGTTAAGTGAACCAAACCTCAGAACCACCTAATCATTAAGTGAACCAAACCTCAGAACCACCGAATCAGTTGAGTGAATCTTTTATTGGTAACAAGAGGGGGTAGGACAGTGTTGGTAAACTAAAGCACCAAAATAGACCAGGAAACAGGACCAGATTAACAAAATTAATGGTAGCCTGTTGCTTGGAATAGTTTGAAAGAATCAGTTGCTCCAAATTTACCAACATTCTACTATATTTCTCCCTTCATGGATAAAAAACAAAAACAAAAACACACACACACAAGTGAAAATAGAAATATACCAGGAAGGTCATGTAGCTCGTGTTGAGGTCAGAAGAGGGCGCTACTACTACCACTACTATGACCTACCCCATCCCATTAACGAGCATTGTGACGAAAACAGAACTGTGAACTAAATAATGGGTAAACCTCTTTGTAGTAAACTGGAAACTATGCCACGAAACAGGTGCCCTATTAGTAAACATCGCTTTTGACACACCGAACCTTGCAGTATGGGAGGGAAAGTGAAGGTGTGTTGTAGACAAGTGTGTACACGAAGTAAATAATACTCTGAGTGCAGTCCTCGTGTGAAATATTCTGACGATGGATACTTAGAAAAAATTTTTTGTTTTTTATTCCCGGGACATGATGAGTTGTGACCATTATTTAGAGAATCATCACAACTTACAGAAGGATAATATATATATGGATCTATTAAATTCTGATTGTTTTGTAAATGATGGACACAGCTCATAATATGTATACAGTTTATATATTACAAAAAAAATAGTACTTTACACTTGACCTACAAAAGTACTGTACGAATATAAACTACTAGAAAGATCTGCATTAATAAGTGAATTACTGTACAGTGAACGTATAGTATAAAGTATATTATATATTATCAAAGTGAAGTTAAAGCATATTTTGATATCGCGAAGTATAATAATAATAATAATAATAATAATAATAATAATAATAATAATAATAATAATAATAAAGTGTAACAACAAAGCATTATATATATAAAAGTATATTTGAACAAGCATTGAGTGACACTTGCATAGACTGAGAAACAATGTATGTACTGATTAATAATATTGGGTTTGCTTTTAGCGTTGCCTCTGCTCAGTTGTGGTATTAAATGGTTGCCTCAGGTGGACCCTGTGATGATTTAAGAAGGTAGTACAGTGTTGGTAAATCTGGAGCAATTGATTCCACCAAACTATTACAAACAACAGGACATCATTGTTTTTGCTGATCTGGTCCTGTTTCCTGGCATACTTTGGAGGAATCAAGGCGCTTCAATGTAACAAAAGTATACTATCCCCTTAAGGTGGAAGAATATACTTTTGGTACATTGGTGATTCTGAAGGGACGACGAGAGCTATTGCACCTAAAAATCTAGCTTGGATAACACTAAAGAAAAGCTACAAACATATTACTATACAAGGTCTACATGAAAAATATATATACAGTAAATCTCTTTGACATACAGGAAAAAAATAGGATGCATGCCAATAATTTTAGAGAGGAGAATTGAGCTGAATACAAAATATGGACATTGATTTGTAAAGGAGAGAAATACTTTTATTATATCTTACACTAAAAGAGGTGTGTTTGAGGTGAGGGCCAGGCTGTGTTGGTGGTGGTGGTGGTGGCAGAAGTGATCACAGATGGGGAGTGGAGAGGAAAAATTTTGAGAGTGTGAGTGAAGGGAAGGGGAGAGAAGTGAGATAGTAAGAGAACGTATATACTGTAGGGGAAGAGAGGGAGAGAAAATGTGTGTGTGAGTGCTGGTGTGTGTGTGTGTGTTTGTGTGTGTGCTGATGTGTGCTGGTGTGTGTGTGTGTGTGTGTGTGAGTGTTGGTGTGTGTGTTTAAGTGTGTGTGTGTGCTGGTGTGTGTGAGTGTGTGTATGTGTGAGCTAGTGTGTGTGCTGGTGTGTGTGTGAGTGTGAGTGTGCTGATGTGTGTGTGTGTTCACGAGTGAGTGCGTATCCAACCCTGTGGGAGTGTGTGTGTGACAGAAGGTGACATGCAGCCTATCATGCAACTTGTATGAAACCTGGTGCTGTCCAGAGTTCACACCCCGACCCTCACACTCTTTCCACATCCCTCCACCTCAACCAGTCCAGGAAACAAATCAAATCCTAAACTTGGAACCGGGCGCACTTTAAACCTCCATTAGAGTTCAGAATTGGAAAGTCACAAGTCCTCCCTTGTCAGCCAAACTGGTGGGAAAGTGTGTGTGTGTGTGGTGTGAGAGAGAGAGAGAAAGGGGGAGGAGAGAGAGAAAGAAATGCGGAGGGGTGAAGTATATAGATAGATTTATAGATATACTGATATTGATGGCTGGAGGGATACATAGACATATATATAAATAAATAAAGACATAAAGATACTGGCTAAGACCTGAACAGACAGATTCTAAGAGACACAGAAGCACTACATACTGTATATACATATACTGTATGTTATACTGTACTGTACTGTACATGCACACACTTCCAGTCGAGTCGTGCTTAAACCTCAAGAGACAAAGGGTCGAGACGTGAATAGAGAGTTTATCCAAAAATATTACTTTTCTTTACTTTTCCTATACACACACACACACACACACACACACACACACACACACACACACATAAATAAGAAATGAGAGGGGTGAATGACATGGCTGTGGACAGGTCAACACAACACAACACAACACAACACTTCAGCTGTCACGTGAACTAACTCTCTTCACTTTTTTTTTCTTGTGTGGTTCTGGTGGTGAACTTTAGTAACACTGGTACAATAATAATGATACCAAAGAAAGGAAGCATGAGGAGGAGGAGGTGGGGATTGTAAGGAGGTTAGAGTACACTGTGTTGGTAAGTCAATAGAACAACTTATCCTTCCAAATTATTCTAAATAGTAAGTCACTAATATTTAGGTTAATTAATAAGGCAAAACACGTATCACTTAAGGACTGACATAATCTGACCGAATATTCATTTTAAAATACGATTCCATTCAGGGTTTTCCTTCACAACATTACTACTACTACTTCATTAATTGTATAGTATAAATTTAGTACATTAGATCACCTTGATTCCTCCAAAGTACGTTAGGACACATGTTCAGGTTAAAGGTACAGTTGCCAAAAAAGGTATTGCAACAACTATTGATACAACATTATATATATTAATGTCCATAGTGGTTTGTAGGGATATATATAAGTATGTATTACAGAAGGATATGTATATTTCCCTCTGTTATACATGTTTATAGTCCCTACAAATAGTTGTGGATATTACTATGGTTAAAGTTCTATCAAGATTTGTCGCAATACCTTCTTTGGCAACTGTACATTAGAGCGCATTGATTCCTTCTAAGTACCGTATAGGCCAGGAAAGAGGATCAGATTAACATACATAATGTTGTCATGTTGCCTAGAAAAAAAAATAGTATGGAAGAATGAGTTGTTCCAGATCTACCAACACTTACCAACACTGTACAATCCCGTTAATGAGTTTGTTATAATAAATATACATTAAGGGACAAGGTCGGTGAGAAAAGGTGAATTATTCCAAACACCAACACTATTTTGACATTGATTATTTACCAATTATATAAATAGAGTCGTGTCGAGTCAAAGATCTCTCAGGATAATTATGGGAAGATTCTTTAGTTGGTGAATTGAAAAGTTTTCGAGTTTTCCAAATAATGCCACGAAACAGATCCCCTGCTGTTCGTACATCATTGAGGGCTTCTGTTTTGTTTTGTGGCAAAGTTAGGAGGAATCAGTTGCCTTACAATTTGCCAACAAGACAGTCTTCTTAATTTAGTGTAGTGGATAAATAACTGTAAGGTTAGAAAGGTGTCAAAAATCAGAGCAACCACTAAGCTCCTTGAAAATACAGTAAGGAATTAAAACGTCATTCTATAAAAACATTGCATCAATAATATTTCTTCCCATTGTCCACGGTTACGTTGCTCATTTCTATTTTTATAAAGAAACACACAGACACACATCATAAACACACAGACATACATCATAAACACACAGACATACATCATAAACACACATACATACATCATAAACACACATACATACATCATAAACACACAGACATACATCATAAACACAGAGACATACATCATAAACACGAACTGACAAACTATTTTTTTCATTATTTCACCTTACTTCATTTTACCTCGTGTAGTATCTCATCTTCCTCTTAAAAAATATCTAGAACAATACTCCAGCCAACACTTTTATCTGGTACACACACAGTCTCACAACAAGTTAAGGGGGAAGTACGGTGTTGGTAAATATAGAGCAAAAATAGATCCTCCAAACTATCCCAAGCAACAGAAGCCCATTATTTTTGTGCATCTGGTCCCATTTTCTGGCATACTTTGGAGGAACCGAGGTACTGCAATGTAATAAAAGCCAATTACCCCACTTTAAAAACACGTGTATGAAACTGTGTACTTTTTTATTATGTCATTGTATCCTTCACTAAAGAACCAAAAATGCATTAAGAGGGAGATACAGTGTTGGTAAATCAGGATAAATGATTCCTCCAAACTATTTCAAGCAACAGAGCACCATTATTTTTGTTAATTTGGTACTGTTTCTTGGCATACTTTGGAGGATTCAAGGGACTCCAATGTATCTAAAGTGTATCCTCTCCTTAAGATCATTTTCGTACCTGACACGACCACCTCATTTTTTTTATTTTTTTTTTTTGGTGGAATATAAAAATATGATTATAAAGTAACAAGATCATATTTTTATTTCAGTGTCGCACCTAAGTCCGTAAAAACACTCGACTGAAAATATAAAACGGCTCAATTTTTGTATTTTTATTTTATATTTTCATTATTTTTTTTAATCTGACTACAGCACCTCTGTCTGAAAAAAAAAGAAATAATAATTCTCAAATATTTGGTCACTGTCTCACTCTTCTCATTATGATGGACGACCCTGCTCCCTAAACCAAATTACCCTAAAAAAAAAGTGTTGACAAGCCAGACTGGGGTAAAGTTTCGAGGCAAGTTGTGTGTATTAAGTTAGTGTGAAGGGGACCAAGGGGGGACAGCCAAAGTTAGTGGGACGTACAGAAGGTTAGATCACCTCCCAACACACTGGTTTTTAATGCTTATGAAAAACGTGAGGAGGAGGAGGAGGAGGAGGAGGAGGAGGAGGAGGAGGAGGAAAAGTAGAATAAGTAGGAAGAGGAGGAGGAGGTAGAGAGGGACGTACTACACTGACTGAGGTTACTGGGTTAGAGTGAGTCGTGTATACCATGTACAGTCTTGGTCAAATGTCCTACAACTTGTCAATGAAAGTAAGCCATGGGGGTAAATCTTATGAACCAATATATTACAGAAATCAGCAACTATAATTATATAGTTTCGCACCATTTTTCGAGGCAGTTTCATTCAAAGGTGTTATAAGACTATTGACCATGACTGTACCTACATACATACACACACACACACACATATCTGCACACACACACACACAACAACACACACATATATCCACACATACACACACCAACACACACAGATACACAAGCATCCAACCCACTCTACTGTACAACCACACACTCTCTCTCTCTCTCTCTCTCTCTCTCTCTCTCTCTCTCTCTCTCTCAGCAACGTGAAAGGATAGGTAGTTCACTTCTCACTGTGTTTACTCTGAGATGATGAAGGGTCAAGCTTGGTACACACATCACCTCTTCTTCACTCACCAAACAAACACACCCAAGTTAAGGCAAGCAAGTTCTAAATTTTATGTGTGTGTGTGTATGTGTGTGTGTGTGTGTGTGTGTGTGTGTGTGTGTGTGTGTGTGTGTGTGTGTCAATCAGTTATACGTAAAATCCCCATATATAATAGCCCTATCCTCTATGTATAGTACTCTGGTAATCTTGTCTGTATACTGTACATATAAGAGTATATATTATAGTCACACACACACATACATACACACACACACACACACACACACACACACACACACACACACACACACACACACACACACACACACACACACACACACACACACACACACACAATTACATACATACATACACACACACACAGTTACATACATACACACATACATACATTACATACATACATACATACATACATACATACATAGTCGTTCATTTAGCCTCCACAAGCTGAGACTGTGATAGCCACCACTTACGAGTATTTTCTTTTGTTTGTAAATTGGAAGGTCTTTGATTCCTCCAAACTAAGCAATGAAACACATCCCCAATTCGTACCACCGAGGGAGTCTGTATTTTGGCGTAGTTAGAAGGAATCAGAAGCACTCCAACTGACCCAAAAAAGAATTTCCTCTTATTTAAAATAAATGTATATTATTATTATTATTATTATTATTATTATTATTATTATTATTATTATTATTATTATTATTATTATTATTATTATTATTATTATTATTATTATTATTATTATTATTATTATTATTATTATTATTATTATTATTATTATTATTATTATTATTATTATTATTATTATTATTATTATTATTATTATTATTATTATTATTATTATTATTATTATTATTATTATTATTATTATTATTATTATTATTATTATAAGAGTAATTGAAGGTAATGTGACCCTTGCTGTGGTAAAGGAACCATTGTTAATTAACTTTCTAAGATAATGATAA